>BRDA01030828.1:0-29483 GCA_036984385.1 Crenuchus spilurus | reverse complement strand
CACAGCTATGGGGCAAAGACACTTCAGCAGTGTGACCCATCTGTACAGGCGCACTTAGTGTGAGTGATATATTCATACCATCATCGCACACAAAGATGCCACCATCGTCAGTGGTGCTCAGCTCCGGTCCTGAGAGCTGGTCTCCAGCACGCTTTAGTAATTTCATTACTCAAACACAGTAAACCTGGCAATTAACACATGAGAGTAAACTGCTGAACACCAGCCCTCCAGGACCAGAGCTGTGCACCCCTGACTAACGATTATTTTTATAGTCGACTAATCACCGATTATTTTTACGATTAGTCGACTAATCGGATCATATGTTAATTTAATATAAAACATACAGCTTATCGCACTAGAATGAAGCTGCTATTATATAACTGTCATTAGATTTCAGCTATATGCTAACTAAAAATAAAAACAATTAAGATCATAGTTCATTAAACCTTTAATGAAATATGCAGCTTGTTGTAACAAACAATTATTTAACTGTTTAGCATAAAGTGTAAACGTAGCACTGAAACGTAACGTTAGAAAACATTAGCATTGCTATTCAAACACATGACTGTTATAACGTTACAGAAAACACATGAATGTGTGCTAAGGCTGATGAATCAAATCGTCATCACTAGTGTTCACTTTTACAGCTATAAATATGAGTAAGCAGCAAGTTAACTCTCTGTTTACGCTAATTTTAGCAGCTAACTAGCAATTTAGCTTACCGAGATGACGGTCCCTCTTCATTATTGTCACAATCAGCAACAACAGGCTTCCTTTTCAGGTGCTCGTGCATCGCAGTTGTGCTGCCGTGGAAGGCACGTTCTGCCTTGCAGATATTGCATTGCACACGTTTCTCTTTCATTTTCTTAAAATGATCCCACTCTTTTGAGCTCCGTTGCGGCTAGCCATGATGAGCCTGTTTGTATAACGTCCTGTGACGTCATCCACAGCCTACCCCATTTACCACTACTGCGCATGGGCGTCAAGGACAGAAAAGCAGACGCAGCAGTGGAAGGTGAGAAAAACGGCAGTTTGGAGAGAAAAAGAAAGTAAAAAAAAAAAAAAAAAAAAAAACGACGCATCGACTAT
This sequence comes from Crenuchus spilurus, assembly GCA_036984385.1. Lineage (NCBI taxonomy): Eukaryota > Metazoa > Chordata > Actinopteri > Characiformes > Crenuchidae > Crenuchus > Crenuchus spilurus. The sequence continues at coordinate 28,394 of BRDA01030828.1, read as the reverse complement.
TAAATTAGTCGTCGACAATTTTAATAGTCGACATAATCGTGACTAGTCGACTAATCATGGCAGCCGTACTGTAAATGTAACTTTTACTAACAGAAGCTCAGTGACTGTAAACAGAGCTGCTTAATGTGTTTAGTTGACTTACTGTAACCTCAACATTTACTGACGTTTTCTGTTTATGCTTTAATATTAAATATTCATCACATCTCACATGTTGAATTACAGAACAAGTGTTTGTGATGCTGTTAATGACTCACAGACTCAGTCTCAGACTCAGTCACAGTGGACATCACAGCTCTACTCGACAGTTTAGTTCAAATGGTTTGTTGTTGTTTTCTGTACTTTATGACGTCTGTATGAACTGATAATAATCACTTATGAGAAGCTTTTTCTACATTGAGCCTAAATATTAAGGCATTTTAACATTTTTACACCACATTGTTAATTCCAGCAGTAGGTTAAAATAAGAGGGAGTTTGAAGTTGAAAATTGTGGACCACTCAAATGTTGGCCAATCACCTCCCGCCCCTGCCCCGCCCCAAATAAAGTCCTACGATGATCCATGTCCATTGATGGATGAGCCATCTTATTGTGCAGTTAAAGGTGAGCTACAGTGGTTGACTGTATATACAAAGGGCGTGTTGTTCCTGGTTGGAGTGTAGGTACAAAGCACTTACATTCTAATTGTAAATAACTTCTTTAATGTGTTGGTAATGTAAACTGCGTATGTAACTTTGAGTATGGTGTGTTTGTATGAGTACATTTACAGATGCAGACAAGCACGACAGCAGTAACCCAGATAAACTCCCACCGACTAGCCAAAAGCCTTGGCATACTTTTTGCCAAAATTAAATTTTGCGAGGGTTGTGCGAAGCTGACATCACTCTGGCAAACTTACAGGCTTGCATACTTTGCAGTTTAGCGTTTGCTGTTGCGTAAGCTGCAGTACAGCAGGTGGCATTCCATGAATGTTAGAAAATTGTCCATTTAAATAGGAAAATGATGTTTTGGCTGTGCCAGTGCGCAAATGCTCGAGGATGAGGAACCGTTTCTGCTGCTCTGTCTGCAAAGATTTGGATAAAGCAGACGCAGGTGGTACATGAGAACTTGAAAAAGATCAGAGGTGAAGATTAAGAAAGCTAGTATAACGTATGAGGCGACACTTTTCTTACCTTTGGTATCGGCAGATCGCAGACTGTCAGCGTTTTGGTCTTTGGAGTTTGCTCAGGTGCCATGTTTGCAACACCGTGAGCAAAGCATCCGTGCACCGCCTGCAGTTGTTTGTTTGTTTTCTATGCAGTTAAGTCATATTGTTCACCTAAGCTAGGCGACTGTTGTCTCCACAAGGAATCCGCCGAGGCCTGACAAGCTGCGGAAACCTTCCAGCCTAGCCTGTGTGCACAACTCCCTTTTTACAACGAGCGCTGTTCGGCTTACGTTTTCTAAGTGCTTAGTTTGTTGTAAAGCACGGTTCTCTGTCTCTGTTTGTTTCTCACAGGCATCCAGAAGCGCGAGGCCCTCAACTGCCGCAAGATCCGCCACTTTGAGAACAAGTTTGTAGTGGAGACTCTGATCTGCGAGCAGTAGAGCGAAGAGCCTTTACGAGCAGTAACATGAACCACTTTAACCAATTCCACTCGAGTGCAGTGAGTTTCTGGGACCCCTTCCCCACCCCTCCTTCTCTTTCCATTTATAAAGCTCTTCCTGTTTCCCGTGTGGTGGTCTTCTGCTTTGTGTGTCCTTTTTTTTTTTCTGTACAGCAACAATGATAGCGGACAGTGAGCGAGGATTGGGACTGAAAGTTCTTAGCAGTTATTGTATATTACACTGTGTGCTTAAGACCCTTTCTGTGTCTCCCTTTCAGAGTGAGTTGGCTTGTTTGTTTGTTTGTTTGTTTTATCCATTAGTTTTACTTTGTTAGCAAGCTTTCTTATAGGAGAACAGTTCTGGGGAATTGAGATCGTTCTCATATATATGGGATGTAAGGAATGTTTGTATACGCTTGGACATGAGGCAATAAAACAAAATCGCTGTTTTGTCTTTGTTAAAACTGTGAAGGTCTGTCACAGCCTAGTTGATTATATTATACACTGGAAATCTTAGATAACAGTTGTGTAGGATATAGCCAATAGTGGAATATGAGCACACAAGCAGAAATCATTTTTTGTATTAGATATAGTTAAATCTAGAACGTTCTTTTTTAAAATTGGCTTATCAGCTGTAACTATTAATACAGCTTCCTCAGACAGGTAAACAAGAGTGTCAAACTAAAGGTGATGAGCAGGGATGTTTATTTTCTAAGCTTAAACAGCTTTGATATCAGATTTAAAAGGCCAGAGAATTTATTTCAGACCATTGAAAGCTGTTATTTGTGATGCAGAACTATTAAATGAGATTACAGAAGGTGGAAGTTGAGTGTAAGGGTTTATATATCAAAATTCTACAACAGATGTCTATAACATTTGAACTCAAGTTGTATTGACCAATATAATGTGTAACATTACATAACAAAAGATTCAATGTTAAAGGATTAACAAAATAAAACTTTGACCACTCTGTTTCTGTTGTCCTTATTCTGCCAGTCGTCACTGTGATGAACATCAACATTTTGACAGGGGAACTCCAGCTGAATGTGCTGATTTGCGGTCGTATGTATTTTTCCTTAACCCTTTAACAGTCTACTCAACCTTTTGTAGAGCGTATTTTTGAGTCACTGTATCTTATTGAAGGTGTTGAACTTTGTGCCAGTCGGTAGAGATGTGAAACCCTAAAAAACATCCACTAGAAATGTCACATTTTCTTGTCTGAATGCAAATCAGCAATGTTTCATAGCCACCACACCAACAGACTGGATCATTAGTGCTGTTGTATTAAAAAACAGATGTGTGGTGTTTAAAAATGAACACAATGATTGCATCCTGATTGGGTCCTGATTTTACCATAAAGTGTCCTCGTGTATGTTTGAAGTGAACTTTTTTTTTTTTTTTTTTTTAATGTGGAGTCTTAAAAACAAAATTACCTACTTATTGCCCACCTCACCCAAAATATCATTTTTTTTCTTTCTTGTTGAGAATGTTTTAAAGGGTTAATGGAAAAAAAGTGCTGAATAATTTATTTATTATATAAAAGAAAGGACGTTAAATATGGTTTCGTCAAGTCAGAGTTGTACTAGTGTTAGGGTGACCAGACGTCCTCTTTTACCTGGACATGTCCTCTTTTTGAGACTTAAAAAACTGTCCGGGCGGAATTTCAGAAATGTCCAGGATTTTGTTTAATTAGAGCTTACATTAAATTTTGAGAAGCTTTTCGTTCACAAACCTAAAACTTTGATTGGACGGTCTGACTGTAGAGCTACTGTTATTGGTCGATAGCCTTTTCTGTACATATTTCATTGGTCAGTCTGCACCTCAGTAACTTTGTTTACGACAGGCAAAGCACATGTACCCACCCGCACCTCCAGCAGCTCTGCCAAAATGTAAAAGTAAGTTATTGGATTAATTAAAAAAGAAATTCCAATGTTTTCATCTTTGTCTCAGTCCATATGAAGCAGAATGCCTGACGTGTAAAGCTGGGTTAGGGAAATGTATAATTTTATTTTTGCATATTTGAAATGTAAAATAGTTTAAATAGCTTTTAAGGGCAGTGTTTTTTTGTTTTTTTTTTCAGAATGTTAGTCGTTAAGGGCCAATAAAGCTCTTTTTCATATACATATCAGCCATATGCCTAGTGTACAACCTTTTTTTTAAAAAATGTCCTTGTATGTGAAAATGCAATTATACCCTGCACCCATAACTACCCTCCCCCCCCGGGGTTAGGTGTCCTCTTTTTCACCATCTCAGATCTGGTCACCCTAACTAGTGCATCTCCAAAAATGACTATCATGGGAAATGTTCTTTTGTTTAGAATTTCATTAAAAAGTAATTTTATATTAATTACACATGAAGTAACATTTCAAGCTTTTCTTTTGTTTTAAAGTTGATACTGTTTAAATAGTACAATTTGTCTGATGTGGCTCTGTATGTATTTGGTTTCCCCCCATAAATTTAAATTCCCATTACAGTCTCGCAATGCCCCCCAATGCCAGCATGAACTCATGAGGGTTGGGACCCTTGCAGGTGTTTATACATAAAGGTCAGGGGTTACAGTATGTTTACTCATTAGTGTAGAATTAGCCTACAATCTATACAATCACTAACTTGTTTGTTGTATACTGCAAGCACCTGGACCAGCCGCAGATGTTGGGGTTTTGATGAACCAAATAATTCAGTAAAGTAACTGGTCAGTCTTTAGTTGTGACTCTGAGGTTTACCAATATTGTTTTAATGTTGTGTAATGTACAGCTCAATCACAACATTTAGGAGTAGAATTACAAACATGACCTTGTGCATATCGTATAGCACTGTTAGTTGGCATCCAGGTGGTATTAAAAAAAAAAAAAAAAAAAAAAAAAAAACAGGATTTCTCAGTTTATTCAGGTAATTTAAACCTAAATTCAAATCTGTCCAATGGGGAACAGAGCAGCAGGAGAAATCCTACTTTGTAGGTCTAATAACTGGCCTAGCAGGACCAGACGGGTAGTGTTGGATCAGCCCTCTAGAGGGCACTGAGCTAAGTAATTAAGAGAAGTGCTTTCACAGATTCCTCCCTCTTCAGGACAGTTGTCGAAACTACTGGCTGACTAAAGGGAACACAGATCGTCCCGGTGATATAAAACAGCTCTGTTCATGGATCTGTGCACCTGGGCCAAAATGCACAAAGCATTAGGGGTCATATATAATTGTTTGCTGGGTAAATTATTTCTCAGTGAACCATTCATTTAAGAAGTTACTTTGGTGCATATATATATTAAAATGCTTACAATCGGCCATAACATTAAAACCATGTCTTTACACTCATTGTCCGTTGTATCAGCTCCACTGATCATACAGGTGCACTTTGTATTTGTACAATTAGACCGTAGTTCATGTTGCTCTGTATACATTTTTCACCCTAATCTTCAGTGATCAGGACCACAGAGCAGGTGTTACTTTACTGGTGGATCACTCAAAGCACTGCAGTTGCACTAGTGTGAGTGGATCAGATAAAGCAGAACTGCTGTAAGCACTGCCAACACTATTAGATACACCTACCTTGGTGGTCCACTGTGTAGATGTAAAGTCAGACAGTTTGTGTAGGTCATCCTCTAATCCTTCAACAGTGGTTACAGGACTCTGGATATTTTTCATTTGTGGACTTCAGTCCAGCAGTAACGCCAAAGTGTTCAAACACCAGCAGCTCTAATGTGTCTGAAATGCACCACCACCACATCAGTGTCACTACAGTGCTGAGAATGATCCACCACTCATAATAGCTGCACTGTGGTGATGCTGACTAGTGAAGAACACCTGTATGATGGAGCTGATAAAATGGGTGGTTTTAAGGAAGTGGCTGATCACTGAATATCATGCGAGGTTCTCATACACAAACGGCACAAGTATACAGACTAGATAAATCCAGTTTATTCTCCATCAGCAGGAAAAAAATATCACAGAAATGATCAACATGCAAGACTCAGTTCACACACACTGCCACAGACCCTCCATCGAAAATAATAAGGAATTTGCACAGACAAGCAAGTCAGTCACCAATAATCCACAGTTTCACACACACACCCACGCATACACCCACACACACTTTCAGTCTCACATACACACTTACATATAGACATCAATGTACCTCATACAAAAACGTCTGTGCGTTGGCACAGTTCTGAACGAGTGGAACAAACCACATCTGTGTGAGAGAATGTTCTGAAGTTTGGGCTGGTTTCTTTTTGTCTTCACACACACGCACACGATTCCCATGTTTATGCCTTTCTGTCATTCTTGTGCTTTCAAGGTCAAAGTTTCTCCGTGTGAGCATAGAGAACGTTCTTACTGTGCCTTCATTATTGCAGATAAGAGTGAGTGTTCTCTTGTTCTTATGTCAGTCATATACACCAACACATTACCATTATCATAAAAATCAATATATAAACATACATATAGTGTATTTCTTGAGTCCAGAGTTGGTCAAAATGATGAAGAAAAAGTCCACCACTTATAGCTTCTGTTTTATCTGACAAACACAAATGATGGTCTTAAAGAATCTTCTTCATAAACATTTCTGACTATCTATGAACACTTCTTTATGGCACAGGCTTAAGTTTTAATAGCATTTTATCGTACATACAAAGAATACAGATAACTGCAAAACTTAGCAATAACAACTCCGACAGAAAAGTATGTAAAATGTAAAGGAATGATGGAAAATTATGATTCTTAAGGTTGTAGTCGGTCTGCATTGCCACTCCACAGTCCAAACCTAAATGCATCTGAATCCTTTGGTATAACCTACTGCTAAAGACTTCAAACTGATCCTATACCATCTCTTGTGTCGAGAAGAAAAAAATAAAAACAAAAGGAAAAAACCACCAGAAATGAAAATGATCCACCTCATAAAGCACAACTTCCCATTAACTGTAGTGTTAATGTCCACAAAAACTCAACAAAAAAAATATCGTAGCTTTGTAGTGTAGTCATTTGGCTAAAATAAGGACACCTGACCTTTTGTGACTTGCAGCAGTCTCAGTAAAGCAGCCTGTGCTGTGCTCTGCCATGCCGTCAGAAAGGGCTAAGAACGAGTGGAGAAAAGGACAAACGGCAGAAGCTGGCTCTCCTTTCTACTTCATTAGCTTCTCACCAGTCCTCCAGAGCGCAGGCAGTCCTCTGGACAAAAAGGTGAGCTTTAGGGCCATACACTGTCACTACAGGTCAAGTCAAACCAGCAGTGTGAATATTTCGTGTTCTGGGAAGGGTGCTATGAGATTAAGACATAAACATGGTCCTTATAAATCTTTAAGCCTATATATCTTACAGCTTTCCACCACTGCCTCCCAATGTATAACACCACACACACACACCTTTCACATCATATAACACCATTCACTTGATGTGATGAAGCCAAGCGTGAAGGAACAACCTTCTCTGATCAAATATACAGTGTATTACACTCTACTTCCTCTCATTTCATCCTCTCCTCCTATTGACCTTTTCCCTCCATCCATTTGAAATTTCTCTGCATCCAAATGTTTTTCTGTGAAAGAGTGTGTGTATATGCCACGTGCAAGTCAGTGTGTTATGCAGTCCATGTATGTGTAATGCGAGTATGTCTGTATAGGAAGATTTTGGATGAGAGAGAGGGAAAGAGGAACAGCACCCCCTGCTGGCTCAGTCGGCGTAGTGCATGATGGACTCAACGTAGTTTCCGGGGAAGAGACCAGTGGTGCCGTTCATCACCCCCTCATACCACCCGTCATCGTTCTTCTTGATCACATAAATAATTGCCCCTTCCTGGAAGGACAGCTCATCCTCCTTATCGCGTGTGTAGTCGTAGATCGCCACGACTGGAAGACAAGCAAACAAAAAAAAACAAAAAACTTTTTTTTTGTTTGTTTTTAATTGAAAAGTGCCTTTCAGTACACAATTAACAGTCACGATGAGGACCCAATCAGAGTGCCAACTAGCATATCGCCCATATATGCTAAATCTACTCAATGTGTATTTCAAAAACTACAGGCCAAAAGGAATGTCACCTGGACCTCGATGAAAAGCTGGATGTGGCTGAAGTAGCCAGCAAAGTTATAATTTACATTATGTAAACACTGTTTGCCCAGTTTTGCCCCCCCCCCCAATGTTCTAGAAATCATATGACCATCATGAAAGCTCCAGAAAACCCTGCCTACATGTACAGTGTGAAACAGACGTGTTTGAGCAGTGTACAAATGGTTCTGGATTCTCATTAGTAACCATTCCACGATCTACCACTACTGCATGGAAAAACCTGAAGTGACAAATTGACAATAATACACACACACACACACAATAAATAGACAAACACACACACACACAATAAATAGACAAAGAAAACACAGACACTCATTAAGGAGTGAGTGTGGTACCTTTCTCCATGTAGCTGCGTGGGGCCCATGGGGGATCTTCCTCAGCGTAGGGGTCGCTGTACTCCACCACCGCCGATTCTTCATCTTCATCCCCCTCCTCATCTTCATAGTCCTCTGGTGGCGGCGGCGGTGGGGCTGTGTCCACAAACTCCACCTCTTCTGCAGGGGGTGGAGGAGGAGGAGCATCCGAGACTGTGGTGTTGAGAAAAAGGAAAATTAAGATGATTTGTTCAACAATCATACACTGAGGTGTCTCTCCACCTAAAACCCTGAGCATGCAGTACATACAGACTCGCAAGCGTTCAGACACAGTGGTGTAACCATGCTATCACACCTGCATACAAACACAGCCAACACCGCAGGTTTTTCCCTGGTAGAGTTACTTGCAGTTCGTCTGAACTGCAGGTAGGTGTCCAAACATTTGAGACCCCTCTAATGAAGCATTCAGCTACTACAGATGACATCCACTGCTGATGTACACATACAGCTCGTCTAGTCCCTGCAGCAGATCAACATGAAACTTCTGACATCAGGCCTAAACCCCGGCATGGACTAGAGGGGTGTAAAGCCCCTAAAATCAGAGATGCGGAGCAGTGGAACTGCGTTTTCTGGAGTGATGGTGCTCGATCCAGTAATTTTGAGAAGTGTTGGGATGTCGACTTCATTAACTCGCTGAATGCAATCAAACCCTCACAGCAGCACTCCAAAGTCAGTAGAGACAGGATAAGCTTTCTATATTCTTGATCCTGAACATTGTGTCAATATTTTATGATGAATGGACTAAAATGGGTTTAATTTCAGAAATACAAGGATGGTGACAGCAAAGACAAGCAGACTACAGGTTTTTCAGTGGTAAAGACTTCAGGCGACTTGTTGCATGCATACATTTACACACAGTATGAACTGCTGACTTACTGGTCTCCTGAACCCGAGCCACAAAGCCCATCAGAGGAAGCTGGGGGGTGATCTGTAATATGGAAGGGGGAGGAGGGGCCATGGGGGCTAAAAGCCCAATTGCAAAAACGATGCAAATAATGAAGGTAAGGAGCAATATGTGGATGGGCCGAGGAAGGATGGATAACAAAAATGGAGAAAGAGAGAAAAAGATCATCAGTGTAGGCCTTGGCCTGAGCATCTTTGTGAGCTGCAAAAACACATTTCTCAGCATTGCATCCAAGTTAACCAGCTAAAGGAAGAGCAGAATTCACTCTGAAATAATGAGTCCTGACACCTACCTTGGTTCTGGTTGTAGTGTGGTCCCCCATTCAGCTGGTTCTGGCTCAGGTTTGGGTGCGTGTTCTGCGGGACATTATTCGGCTGATTGGTGACAGAGGAAGGCCTACGATAAGGCAAAGATCCTCCTACCGAGGATGTGGTCTGTCGCGTCATTTGTCGGTTCATACTGTAGAACTGGGGACCATTTCCTGGAAGACAATATAAGAGAATGTTGAAATGCACCAAATGAAAAGGCAATACGTTTGTAATTACTCACATTCGTACAGTTTAACAAGGAAATTCAGGCAAAAACACATGCCAAACTGCATGCAGAGACGGAGGGGGCAATGTGGTAATGCATTCAATCCCCTCATTCATCCTTGGAAAGGACAAAATAAAGAAAAAAACGGAACATTATTATGTGAAAAAAACTGTGTGACATTTATTTATTTTGTAAAAATGCATCTTAAGCTCTAAGGGTCAGTTTCCCAGACAGAGATTAGGCCTAGTCGTAGACTCTCTTTTCCTTTGAATGGGAAATCTCCGTTCAAAATGTGGTGTAGTCCAAGACATTTTAATTTCAGCTTTTCCACTGAGGCATTACTGTCCACGGCTGACCAGTCATATATGCAAGTAATTTGATGTTTCATTCATGTTTCACACATTTGCTGTTACTGTTAAGATTTTTACTCATGTTGCAGTTCAACCTTTATGTGAATTTCTATTTATTTTGTCCGTCTTTATTTTGTAGGTGTTGAAATTTAAAAATAAAACTGACAACTGCATTTAATCTGAGAACCCTGGGAATCTCTCTTTTTGTGTAGAAACAAGTTTATAATTAACCAGTAATACAGATTTGAGGTTTAAATCGCAATATTCTGTGGAAAAATCGCAATTAGATATTTTACCCAAATCGTGCAGCACTACTTGATGCCTTCTACTATAGTGAAGCATCAAAAAATATATATAATGGGGTGAAAAAGTTCATTTTTGTTCATGATTTGATTCCAAAAGGTTAACAGTCATATTTCATCTTCATTACATATCAACTGATTTGTTTTAAGCCTTCTTTGTTTTCATGTTGATCAATATGGCTTTTAGTTCACGAGCTAGCTGGCCAATCAAGCACAGTAATATGATGGCCAGCAAACCATTTGGTAGTAGTTTTGTCACTGTGGACAGGTGTTAATACCTACTGGAAAAAGTAATGGACATCTCCATAAAGCTTGTCAGGAGATGGAAGCATGAAGTGCTCTAAAATCTCCTGGTAGATGTTGACTAAACACAGTGGAGCAACAGCAGCAGATGACATGACACCTCAAACCGTCACAGAAACTGCACACTGGACTTCAGACACTTGGACTGTGTGTCTCTCCACTCTTCCTCCAGACTCTAGCAGCTGATTTACTAATGAAACACTAAAGTGACTTTCATCTGAAAAGAGGACTTTGTACTGAGTAATAGTCCAGTTCTGGTTCTGCTCAGTCCAGGTAAGACACTTCTGATGTTGTCTCTGGTTCAGGAGTGTTGATATTAGGAATGTGACACTTGTAGCTCTGAGAGATACACAGTGTTTATACTGTCTGTATAATCGTTTACTCAGACTCACAATTAAATATTCTTATTTGAGATACTGACTGTCATGAGGAATCATACCAATCTACAGTAACACAAAGGTGGCTTGAAAAAACTGTAATGTGTAAAATATAGCAATTTAAGTTTTTGAATTAAATTATGAACAAAAATGAAGAAAAATCGTAGAAAATTTTCTATTTTTGATGTGTAACTGCAGAAATAATAATTATGACTTGCAAACGGTAAATATTCAATTGTATGAAGATTGTATGAAAGCAGCATTATGAAGTAAAAGAGAAACAAAATGAAAAGAGCACAAGCGACCCAAAAAGAAGCACAAGCAAAATGAGCCTAGAGCCTCACACCGAGCCTCGCATATCCCTGACTGAGGCATGATGGTGCTGATGCAGGCAGTATGGGTGAACATGAACAATCGGACCATGTCTCAAATGAAGATGTGGAACATGGCAAAAGACTTGGGTGGGGATGATGACTGGGGCACCAGGATTGGGGAGAAGTGGGGAGGGGGGGGAAACTCACCTTGTGCAGGGGTGTTGGTAGCAGCTGCAGTGCTTGTGGTGGAACTAACAGGCAAGGTAGGGGGCAGTTGTGGGGGAGGTGGGACTTCAGGGGGGACCTCTGCAGGGACCACAGGGGTAGGAGGGGCAGGGGCCGCAGGCTCAGGGGTTGGGGGAGGAGGTGGTGCTGGGGGAGCTGGGATGCTGGGAGGGAGCTTGGGGGGATTTGGGGGGGCTGGGGCTGTACCTGCTGCAGCATGGACCACCAAACCAGGGAGAGAAGAAGCAGAACAGGAGAGAGAGAAAAGGACAGATAGTACAACTATACTTATGATAGGAATATAGACAGTATGAGGGAGAAGTTCAAGATCAGAGTTAAGAAGCTAAGTAACCAAATAAACTACGTCAACAGAACACCCAGGTGTGTAGAAGACTCTTGAAGAAAGGATAGAAAAACTAAACACTACAGGAGGGCAGTACAGGTGCTGGTCATAAAATTAGAATAGGGCTGCACCTAAGGATTATTTTTTTATCGATTAATCTAACGATTATGTTTTCGATTAATCGATTAATCTATTTGTTGCCTTGTTGTCTGCACTTAATAATGTACCCAAAATGATGAAAAAAGAGAAATCCTCTTAATATTTCTATATTTTCTTTAATCTTCACATAACCTGCAAAACAAAATTCTGTGTTAAAATGTACCTTCTCTGTACAGTCAAACATAAAATCTCATGAAATTAAAGCAAGATTTTTAACAATGCAAAAAATGTTCAACTTGAACAACAGAAGAAACTAACACACACCCCAGCACCTACACACAATCTCTCTTCCCCTCTAGTTTATGGGTCTACATGTCTCCTGTGTTGGGGTGACTGTAAGAACATTTAGGCATTACAGTGTTACATTATTGGAGTTAAATTAACACTGGGAGTGTTACTGCTTTAAGGTTAGACAAGCTATGGGAGTGTTACACCCTCAGTCTTAATTTAACTCTAATAGTGTTGATTTAACACTGGCAGATTTACTGTGTAAGCACACTTGATGTGTTTATAACTCAGCTCTGGGTCAGACAACATTAAAATAGTGTACAATGTCTTTTTTCTGAAAAGATGCAAATCACTGAATTTAGCCCAATAACACGAGATGATGTTAGGAGCTGCAGCAGAATCTCTGTTGTGTATTTAGTTTTAACAACGTTCTAATAATATGGATTTATTTAGGACTTCCGTTTGTTAATATAACACAACTAGTGCTTTATGAGTTGTTCTGTTGTTTTCTGTGAATGTAATGACAATAAAAATAGTTATTTAAACACAGAAACAACAGAAACAGCGAGTACGATGTGCTCTGCACTGCTGTGTGATGCTCGTGCATGCGAAAAGGAGTCGGATTCTGGCGGTGCTATTTTCTGAGCGAGTTCAATTTCAGACGATGGAGATTTGCGTTTTAGCCAGCGCTCCGTGTTTACGTGCCACAAATTCTTATCAGTGACTGTGTTGGTTCTGAAAGTTGACTGAGAGAAACGCTCTAAAGCAGAAGGTTCTCGTAACTCTGTAGACAGAGGAAGAGTGAGCGCGCCGAGTGCAGCGTCCAGTACGGAAGTTGGTCCGCCCGACCATCCGTCCGTCTCACAATCCAAACCGAGCGAATGTTTCGCTGAACGTTTTCGCTGTAATTGTTTGCGGGAGTTTCCGGCATTATTAAGGCTAATACTGCGGAAATCAAATAAATAGTCCGCAATCCCGACTGAAATTCAGGCCCTGATAGCAGTAAAAGTGACTATAGTGACTACTACTAACGTGCACATTAGCAACACATGCTAATATTTGTAATATATAATGCTAGGGTGGAGAGAACAAATAAACAGAACTTAAGGTGGTGTCTCGCCGCCGTCTTGACGAAGCGCTCCGGGATGCTTGCGCTTCAGGTGCTCGTGCATAGCGGTCGTGCTGCTGTAATAAGCCATCTCCATTTGGCAAAGCTTACATAGCACCACATTGTTCGGTCTCTGTCCAAAGTACTCCCAAACTTAAGATGCCCGTGTGCGAGTTGTCCACAGCCTGCTCCCCGGAGAAATCCATGGTTTTAGTGGGTGTGGCCATCTTGGAAACACGTCGACGCGCATTTTTGCAAATCGACATATTTTTGAAGTCGATTACGTCGATTATGTCGACGCGTCGCCCCACCACTAAATTAGAATGATGAAAAAGGTGATTTATGTCAGTAATTCCATTCAAAAAGTGAAACTTCTATATTATATTCATTCATTACACACAGACTGATATAATTCAAATGTTTATTTCTTTTAATTTTGATGATGATAACTGACAACTTATGAAAATCCCAAATTCAGTATCTCAGAAAATTAGAATATTACTTAAGACCAATATAAAAAGGATTTTTAGAAATGGTGGCCAACTGAAAAGTATGAGCATGTACAGCTCTCAGTGTTTAGTTGGGGCCTGACCTTAACCTCATAGAAAATCTATGTGGTGTTGTGAAGAGGAAGATGTAATACACCAGACCCAACAGTTCAGAAGAGCTGAAGGCCACTATCAGAGCAACCTGGGCTCTCATAACACCTGAGCAGTGCCACAGACTGATCAACTCCATGCCACGCCGCACTGCTGCAGTAATCCAGGCCAAAGGAGCCCCAAATAAATACTGAGAGCTGTACATGCTCATACTTTTCAGTTGGCCAACATTTAAAATCCTTTTTGTATTGGTCTTAAGTAATATTCTAATTTTCTGAGATACTGAATTTGGGATTTTCATTAGTTGTCAGTTATCATCAAAATTAAAAGAAATAAACATTTGAAATATATCAGTCTGTGTGTAATGAATGAATATAATATACAAGTTTCACTTTTTGATCAACATTTTTGATCAAAATCAACATTTTCATGATAGTGTAATTTTATGACCAGCACCTGTATTCACAAAGAAAATATGAAGTCCAACTAAACATTTCTTGTAGATCTACAAAAGGATATCATCAAATGTGGGGAAAAAAATGTAAATCTTTTAATTAAATGAGCCTAAATGTGATTTCAGCTATGCAACACAAATGTGTATTTTTTTAGATACACATGTCGTACAGTACCAGAAACAACAATACTTCCCTTTCAGATTGTTTTAAAAATGGACAGAGCATGAGGACAACATTTTGGGTAAAGTGAAAATCATGTTTTAATGCCAAATTCAATTTCACTGTTTGAGTAAAATGAGTGAGCAGAAAGAGGGTCAAGCCTTTACCTGGGAAAACAGAGGGTGGAGCTGGAGTCGGCACAGCGATGGGCACGCCCACACTTCCACTTCCGCTGTTCTCCCTGCTGCTGCTGCGACTGCTGGGGTGACTGCCTCCACTACTGCCACTGCTGAAAAAGAGGGCGAGAAAGAAAGGAGAGAACTGTCAGTTAAAAAACAGATTCTCTACTGTGATGGTTTTCAGACCAGTCATCAATAAGCCCCAGAGCTGAGAACCCGAGGGTCAAAGTCCAGCACAGTTTAACGAGTCCCCTGCTCCGACATCAATTACCTGCAGAGTTGAGGAAGATCACCAAACTGTGCAGGAATCCAGACTCTACCTACATATTTACTCCAAACCGGCTCACAACACATCCACTATATGGACAAAAGTATTTGGACACCTCAAAATTCTGTTTTTCCTGCTTTTAGAGTAAATGTTTCTACTAGATTCTGGAGAATTGCTGTGAGGATTTGACTGCATTCAGCAACAAACGTGTTGCTGAGGTGATGAATGATCACCCCCCACTATTATTCCAGAGAACACTGTTCAACTAGGGGGGCTTTATACCCCTATGGTGCCAATAGGTTCGTGTACATAGGCTCCAGAAAGTCCTATTATATTGGGAACTGTTTTATACAGGGACTAGACAAGGTGTGTGTGTGTGTGTGTGTGTGTGTGTGTGTGTATATATACACACATTTGCACATCTGTGTCAGCAATGGGTGAAACTTGAAACTTGGCTGAATGCATCCATTAGAAGGGGTGTCCACAAACATTTGGACATTTAGTGTGTGGGTCATCTGGGGGTCCCTGAAGACTGGTCTTAACTAAGAACTCTATGACAGATGTTTCTGAGCTCAGAACAAATGGCTGACTCAAACACACAGGAAAAAAAATGATCTGGGCAAAAGCCAGAACAAAAATAACATTTTCAGAACCAGTGCAGTGCTGATCACATTAAAAGTCTGGAGTTAAGGTATTATACATTTACCATTGATTACTTTTCCACAGAACACCTGTCAATGCAGCACCACTTTGGCAAAAACAGGTGCAAACTGTAGAGTGTGTGTGTTTTGTGACAGTCTGATTATCAGGCTGCTCTCGATGTTCCTTTCAATTTGATCCCCCGAGAGACTTTAAATAGAAGTTCACTTTTCAGCTCAGGATGCAAACAGCAAAAAGATGAAGAAAAAAAAGACTCAGAAAAGAGACTGAAATAGAAACGGGGAGAGAAAAAGAACGAGTGAAACAGCGAAAGAGCTAGCAAGAGAGAAAGAGAGATCTTCTTAAAGGATGCTATGGCTATTTGAACTTAGATGAAAAGTTCCGAGGATGAAAGAGCAAAAGCCAAAGAGAAAAGGAAAGAGGAAGTTAGTGAGTGGCTGTTATTTTTGCCAGGACACACTGACAGAGACAAAAGACAAAAGACAGACAGCTTACAAACACACGTAGCTCCAGAGAGTGCAAAAGGTGGCAGCGAGACAGACTGAAGAGAGGGATGGGGAAGAGGAAGATGGCGTGGAAGGAGGGACCGTGTCTCCTGCTTTCAGAGGTGAAAAGAGAGGAGAAAATAACCTCTCAAAATGCAAAATCACATTTGTGCATGTGTCATGCGATTGTGAGCCTGCATGTCAGGAGAGGTGCATTTGTGTGAGTGTGTGTGTAAGGGTACCTGTACGTGCGAGTCCTCTGATTAACGGAAGCGGTGCGTGCTGGGCTCTGGAGGGGCGGGGCCGTGTTGCGGGTCGGGCTCGGCACGTAGTCATTGGGGACGACAGGGGGACGCACGGGCTCAAGCGTCCGGTAGGGGGAGTGCCGCCTGCCAGAGGGGCGGGGTTACAGTTTAACATCCTAATGGCACCGAGGGCAGTATATCCGGCCTCCCAATTACACACTAGGACACTTGGCACATGCCTACTTTGTTGTGTCCCAACTGCCCACTAAACATCAATTCTATCTTGAATCAGAATATATGATAAGAAGTACTTCACTTTTGAAAACATTGTAATTGTATTTGAAAAATTACAAAGTTAATAATGAAACAAACGAAATATGAAATATTTTTGGTGGTTGCACCATACAAGGTCATTTCACAACCTTGATTACATACATCTCTCTATTTACACTCACTGTCCATTTTATTAGCTCCACTGACCATATAGGTGTACTTTTAGTACACTTACAGACTGTAGCCCATCTGCTTCTCTGCTTACTTTGTTAGTCCTCCAGTGATGTGGTGGTGGTGTGGTGGAATGTGTGAATAAGACAAAGTGCACCTATATGGTCAGTGGAGCTGATAAAACGGACGATGAGTGTAGACACAAGCTTTGTGTACCCAACAAATGGGCCAATAGGATCTACTTATAAGGGCTACATGTATCTGACACTATTAGTGTTTAGTATACAAGTGGATGCAACATGTACATTTGGGACACAACAACTGTCGATCAACTGAGGCCACAGTTTTCTTCTTAATGTGGCCATTTACATTTAAATTCAGACCAAAATTGAGGAACTTCAGCTCAACTTTGCTTAGTGTTGGTGACTGACAACTGTGTTACCATGGCGACAGTGTGAAGAGGGTAGGGGCATGAGGAGGGGTCACACAGTAAAGGAAGAGCAACAGAAACAAACATCAGCATTAAAACACAAGCACATGAAATCGACACATCGCATACGACAATGACAGCGGTTACAACTTATAGTCCACAGCGCCCTGCGCAGGGGAAGAAAAACACACACATTTAGATACAACAGCACATATCCACTCTGCGCTGTCCAAAGCAAGTCCTCAAGTTCAACATTACAACAAAATAAGACCAACTAAAGCTTTGTGAGTGAGGTAGAGCGAGACGGAGAACATCAGTAAGCACTTGAAGCGTTTGAATTAAAGGTTAAAAGGTTCCAACAGAAAATGGCTTAAAAGCTCATTCTTATGAAAAGCTCAAGAGCTGTGCTGACCCAAAATAAGCAAAAGGAAGCCTTGCTTGAAGCTGTATATGGAGCTGCAATCGCTAGAATAATTTCAACCCAGCATGTGTGTACAAACACAAAGACCTACCCAAGGGTGCCCTTGCCTGGGCCTGGAGGGCTGGGAGGTTTCTGGGTTGGGGCAGTTGTGTGTGGGGTTGTACCCGCCTTCATGTTCTGTGCATTAACCTGTACAGAGCAATAATCAAATGTCAGTTACACTTGACTTATTCATAAAACATACAACATACACACAAAGAAAAGCCTAAACCAAGGCTTACCTTAAACCTTAGTAACCACTACATTCAGTTAGCAAACAACAGAGGCAAAGAGAGAAAACAAAGACTGTTAGTGTGCAGAAGTTCAGAAGAACATGCACAGAGAAATCTTTTACATGGTGGAAAGTAAACATCAGAGATTAGAACGTGTGTAAGAATGATTCGATGTTGGGACCTGTTCACTACTACAAACTCAAAATGTGCACTTATGAAGAAAATAAGTATAATTAGCACTACCTTCACTCCGTGGCCCACATCATCCAGCAGGCTGTAGTCAATGGGTTTGCGAATGTAGCGCACAGGCCTCTCGGGATTGGCTGGTGCAATGATCTTGTGCGTCCGAGAAGTGTTCTTATTGGTGGTGAGGATGCCGATCTCACGCCTGGCCACCTTCTCTTTATGGATGTCCACCGTCTAAAGCAAGTAAGCCAGATCGTGTGTATAAATGTAACCACTGCACCAAGTTACAAATGATGTATTGTGAAGAGCCCTGGAGGCTATTTCACAAAGCAGGATTTCTAAGTTGGTTAGATAGCTTAACATCACATTAAAGGGGACATAAGCAAAACTTTTTGTATTTCCAATTGGGCCTCTACTGCTCCTATACACTCCAAGCACAAAAAAAGAGAACCATCCATCAATTTTCTGAGTCAGCTGAAAGATTTTGGTGTCATTTGAATGGCTCCCTTATTGTAACGTCACAATAAGGAAATATGCATAGAACCGACCTGGCACCACCCAGGTCAGAGCTGGTGATCTCTTTATGTGAAAGTACTTTTGTGCAAAGTACTTTAGGAACACGTGTGTATAGACCATACCTATTCTAACTTGTTTAAAAAGAGGTATAATATATCCTCTTTAAGGATTCTCAAATAGGAATGTCCTGTTGCTCTTTTCCCCCATTAGACACGTTTAACTTTGGGCTCAAGTTACCTGAATTAACTGAGAAATCCACTTTGGGCAATAGCCCTTGGGGCTCTGCACAATATATCATTTGCAAATAGATATGACAATTTTGGCCTTTAAAACACCAATCTCAGTGAAAACTGCTATAAGCCCCTCTAAACAATCACAATGTTCTTAAGTGTGTTATAAGAATGTTGACTAATCACAGTTCAGAGTGAAAGCTTTGATAACATTTATTCATGTAATCCACATGGTAAAGTCTTTTGGTCAAAATAATACAAGCAATCTTTAAACATTATTATTTCTGTCACCAATACACTTTAATACACTGTGATATACACCACCATAATCACAAAGCAAGTATCTGATCATTTATCATATACTATGCACAATAACCCACAGCTCCAGGTGTGTACTTAGCTGTAACTATATATTGTACAGAGCTTATTTAAATCCTGCAACAGAAAATGCTACTGTTTACTACTTACCTGTGAGATGTGGTTGATGGAGGACTCCATACGGCGTAGCTGAGACGCCTGGATGTCCAGCATCTGCAGTACATTGTTGGCTAGTGTGTTGATCAGGTAGGCAACACTGGCCAGGGACTGAGTAGTGTAGCTCTTAGTCTCTTCTAATGCTCTTTGCTTATCTGGAGACTGAATCCATGCAGAGAAAGAAAAAGACTGAAGTTAGTATTTAGTTTAGCAAAGCCAATCTTTCACCATCAGCAGAAACACTCGTCACTTTGTGTGGTCGAGATGTCACTACTTTTAAAAGATCACATGACTGACATCCAGAGGGAAAAATTCAGGGGTGCCAACACTTTCGGCCATGACTATTTTTATTTGATATTTTGTAATATTGTAATAATTTGAGATAATGGATTTCTGATTTTCATAAGCTATAATCCATACTGACCAAAAGTAAAACATTTTACATGTAATACATCATGTTATTATACATGACAGTTTACCTTTTTGAATTAAATTGACATTTTTGAGTATATATATATCACACCACAAGTGTCACTCTTTTATAAACCTTATGTGCAGAAGAATTGAGGCTGCAAACCATCTTGTTACTTATAACAAAAATGTAAATAAAAAAAATTAGATTGCTCCCACACTGACCCCATTTTTACATTAGTTTCTAATGAAGGTGAACATAAACAGGAAGTTAAGACTGTGAAACAGAAGCATCATTAAAATAGGCTGGGCTGAATAAGGTGAAGTGACTGCATCACTGTGCATTACACTGCAAACAGTTCATCTCAAGCACAGGCACTCAGATCAAGGACTGAAAAGAACCCAACAGCTTTACACCCTCCTTCCTCACTCTTCCCGAAACCCACCCCCACGCTCACTCATTCATGACTAATCTCAGAGTGAGAGAGACCATAAGGACAGACACACAGCAGTAACCAATCACCGTGGTGCAACCATCATTAAAAAACACCTTAGGGTGCGCATTACAGGACGGCCAACGCCATCAATCATTTCCCACCAATGTAACCATGGCAATGCGGCGACGATTCAATGATAAACGGGACTCCAAAAAATGAAGGAAGAGATAGACGGCGCGTGTGAATGTGTGCATGAAGTGTAAAGGAGATTATTGCTTTAAAAATAGGCAGCTATAAAACTGCAGATGCATTAAAAGCATGAAGAATGTCTTTTTCTGAAACAAGAACGTTATATCCATTCAATGCCACTTCATTAGGTACAAGTGGAGCTGAAAAATGGACAGCGAGTGTAGATACAAGGGCTGTGTACCTAATGAAGTGGCCAGTAAGTGTATGTACAACACTTTCAATGACTACATAAAGTGAGATAAATATACAGTGAGGAAAATAAGTATTTGAACACCCTGCGATTTTGAAAGTTCTCCCCCTTAGAAATCATGGAGGAGTCTGAAATGTTCATCTTAGCTGCATGTCCACTGTGAGAGACATAATCTAAAAGAAAAAATCCAGAAATCACAATGTATGATTTTTTAATAATTTATTTGTGTGTTACTGCTGCAAATAAGTATTTGAACACCTGTGAAAATCAATGTTAATATTGGTACAGTAGCCTTTACAGAGGTCAAACGTTTCCTGTAGTTTTTCACCAGGTTTGCACACACTGCAGCAGGGATTGTGGCCCATTCCTCCACACAGAACTTCTCCAGATCAGCCAGGTTTCTGGGCTGTCGCTGAGAAACATGGAGTTTGAGCTCCCTCCAAAGATTTTCTATTGGCTTTAGGTCTGGAGACTGGCTAGGCCACTCCAGAACCTTGATATGCTTCTTACGGAGCCACTCCTTGGTTATCCTGGCTGTGTGCTTTGGGTCATTAATGCTCTGACTGAGGGAAGGAGGTTGTTCCCCAAAATCTCACAATACATGGCCCCGGTCATCCTCTCCTTAACACTGTACAGTCATCCTGTCCCATGTGCAGAAAAACACCCCCAAAACATGATGCTTCCACCCCCATGCTTCACAGTAGGGATGGTGTTTTTGGGATGCTACTCATCATTCTTCGTCCTCCCAACACGGCGAGTGGAATTAAGACCAAAAAGTTCTATTTTGGTCTCATCTGACCACAGCACTTTCTCCCATGACTCCTCTGGATCATCCAAATGGTCATGGGCAAACTTAAGACGGGCCTGGACGTGTGCTGATTTAAGCAGGGGAACCTTCTTGCCATGCATGACTTTAAACTAGGTTTTATTTTAGTCAATATAGTAGTATTTACTAGATTATTTTAGCAATTGAGTACTCTACTGAAAAATCTATTCGATTAATTGAGTAATCAGATAAACATATTTGCTTTGTTAAAGTGCAATAAAAAAATAATACACAAGAGAAAACAAGACATTTCACTTAATAATGAATGACCAATTGGTTTCCTTTTGTAGATAGGTTATATTTTTAAATTCACAACATACATTTCCAAATTGCAAACACAAATAGAAATAAATAAAACACAAAATAGAAATAAACATCACAAGTAAAAAACATTAAATTACTTTCAACTTAAGATTTCTTGTAAGTATCGAAAATATAGGACAATAATCAATAAAAAAGGCATAAACATTGACTTTATGTTGTGCATCTTAGGTTCTGAACATCTGAACAGGTCCATGCATGAACAGTTTCACACATTTCTGCTGCGAGTGCTTTAAACCAATAGCTCCCGGAGAATCAAGGAAAATGCCTGTGTGTGTGTTCCTTTTAAAGGAGCATTTGACTGCAATACAGGAACTTGAGCATGTCAACATGCTCAGGACTTAGGCTTGCCCTCTATTTTTCTCTATATTAGAATGTTTGCTGATTGGCAGGTGTTCAAATGCTTATTTGCAGCAGTAACACACAAATAAATGATTAAAAAATCATACATTGTGATTTCTGGATTTTTTCTTTTACATTATGTCTCTCACAGTGGACATGCACCTCAGAAGATTTCAGACCCCTCCATGATTTCTAAGTTGGAGAACTTGCAAAGTTGCAGGGTGTTCAAATACTTATTTTCCTCACTCTACATGCCATGAAATTACAGAAACACTACATTTACAAATATGCTAAGAGCAGATAAAACACAGTCATACCAGAACATCATTAAACATGGTTCGGTGCTAAATGTCAGTCTTTAGATGTCTTGACTCAGAAAGAGACTCTTCTCTTCTCTGCAGTGGGTCTTTGATTTGCTGGAGTTCCTTTCAAACAAAGCTTTTGCTCTGAACTGACCTTATACAGACTTCAACAGACTGTTCAAAAAACATGTTTCATGTAGTTTTTGATCAGTTTTTCCACAAATCCTACAGTCCTGCACCCTCTCAGACATTAAAGCTCTTGCCCTGTAACACTCCTTGCACATACAGTCACATGTATACAACCATGATGACTAAACAGACATTTAGCTTTGAAAAACAATCAGGCTATCATACTTGTTTCTGCCACAATGGCACACCAGATGTACTTTATATATGTATGTTATATTTATGTCCAACTTTGTAAATGTTTGTTCACTAGTCACAGCACAGGAAAAGTAAGTGCTTGCTACATGTTGCTGTCACAAACTAAACTCCATCTGTGGAGGTGAATTTAAATCAGCTCCTAGCCTTTTTATTTAAAAAAATTATTAAAGAGCAAAATATCCATTAAACCAATATTGTTATAGTTGGTGTCAGATGGACTCGTGTAATTGTGCAGCTGTCTAATCAGACACATTTTACAAACGCCAAGCGTATCAGACGTAACCCTGAGGGTAAAGTTACCCCGGTCTGGGACTCACTGGCTTAGATGTATAGTTCAACAAAAAATTCTTTAATGAGGTGTTTTTATATTATTACATGTGACCATCCCTAAGACAGACAGACACAGATCTATCCACCCATCGATGTGCACATGACATATTTTCAGTCCTCATAGATGAGGTGAGGATGTGGTTAAGAGAGGAAATATCAAGTTTCAAGCAAAGCCACGACCACAGACCACACACAGGCAGAAAATAGCTCTGAACTCTGGATCTGAAACAGCCGAGGATCCAAAAAACAAAATGATTCACTCAACTGCAGAATTATCCTTATATCATTGTGGTAAAGCAGTCCACAGAAACACAGGCCTAAAATGGTGAAAATATCATCACAACTAAACACTGTCCCTGAAAACATAAATGATGTTTCTGAGAACTATAGTTTTCATGTCTAGTCTACTGCACATTATTTTAAATAAGCTAAACTGCCAAAAGTCTGCATTATTACTTACTGAAAAAATAAGACTTCTTAAAATGACTTCAATTAGCCTAAGAATTAGATTTATTATTGCTCTTACTCATCAAGAGTCTCAAATTACAGAAACATCAGGTTCGCTCCAGCTATAGGCTGGAACACTCACAGATGGCTCCAATTTGACTTTTCCCTGATCAACATCACTGCTGCCAGACGTGGCAAAATCCCACATTTTCCTTTCCAATATCAATAAAGATATACAAATCCTGACTAATGATCCCTGGTCATTTCCTCTAAAAAAGTAAGGGTGTTACCCTGACATCCTGGCTACATTTTCCGTTCCTGATCACCTCCATATTCAAAAACTGGCTTAGTCTCTCCTTGTCTCTGTCTATTAGATAATGGGTGATGAGTGTTGGTGTGGACTGACTGCAGCTGCCTCATCCAGGTGGATGCTGCCCATTTATGGTGGTTGAGGTATCCAAAACATCTGTCCCAAATGTCAAAAGCACTTTGAGCGTACAGTAAATAATTTGTAAGAAAAAAAGTAAATCATTGCAATACTGGTCTTACCATATTACAAATAATACAATCCTGATATCACAGAAGGCTGCATTATATAACAGGGTCCTAAACTAAATCAGTGTATTTTAACTTGTGGTGTGAACCTCCAGACAAAGCATTTTTCACATTTCCAGATGAATGTTTATGTGGGTGTTAAAGTGTGAACACATTTACATGATCCAATGAACACAGAAAAAGTTTGTTCAAAATAATTCAGGCTACAATATTAACTTTTTCCAACTACAACAGCACCAAAAAATCTAATGTACTGAAATGTTTCCGTATTTAAAGTTGGCAATCAATTCCATAACTTACAATACTTTCAAATAAAAATAAGTTTCAACTACATTGTATTTTGCTTACAACTGAAGAATTCTATATGGATTACAGAGATTATATTTAGAAAATAACAGACATTATTTAAGATGTACAATCTGGAAGCTTGCCCATGTTCCATCAAACACCTGATGTTAAACAATCATGACTGTTAATGTACAGCCAGAGAATCAATCTGGTATCAAGTATTACACACTACATTTGGTAGTACTATTGCTCAGTCAAAATTCTGCCATCAAAACATGCTTATTTTCAGTGAAAAAGAAATATTGCGATCACAAGATGAAGCAATTTAATCATAATATGTTGTTTTATCCATATTGTTGATTACTGCTTATTAAAGACATGTAGGGCACTCTGTGCTAAAATACAACAGTAAGAATATTAGGAAGCCCCTGGGTAGCTACCTATTTTTGTGTGAAGAAAAAAATAGTGGTGTGTGCAAAACCACGAGTCAACAGGGTTTGTGCAAAGTTCCAAAAATAGTTTTTAGGCAAAAAACAGAAGCTCTGAACTCTCCACGCTTTCCAGAGTGAATCATAAGTCCTTATGCCAGAGGGGCAGTGAGATAGTACTAACAAATATACCTGCATTCATTTGCCTTCCAGGACAGTCGTGTACCAAAAACTTTAAGTGTGAAAAATTTATCTTTTCTGAATCATGCTAACCTGGCCAGCTATCTGTTGTGTAAAATTAGCGTAATTATTAAGGATGGGCAACATCAATTTTCTTTTTGAGCTGTTACAAGTCACTGACAGATATTGTTAAAATGATTTTTGTTTAACAAAGTGAGCTAAAAAACGACACCAAAAATATGTATGAAGTATGATGTTGTATTTTGGTCAGCGGAAAACCTGTCAGTATGTGACAGATCATGAAAAGCTGATATTTCACATCAGAATCCAACATAAAAAAGCAGGTATGAATGTGTAAATAAATTTATTTTCAATCAAATTTTTAAGGAACTGTGATGAAGGTTGTTGTAGGTCTTGTATCTTAAGTCAGAAAATATCAAAAAGAAACTGAGAAATGAAGACCAGCCACTACAAGCACATTTGGATTCTAGATGAATGGGCTGAACGATTTGGGGTAAAATATCCGATTGTGATTTTTCAGACTAATACTGTGACTGATTATTTTCTTAATAATCTTGAATGGTGCCAATAATCTGTGGTTGTAAGGTCACAACACATGGGAGCTTGCTTGCCCTGGATTGGTCACACTTAACTACAAGAAGTTCACAAGCTCTGTCTTAGGTTAAATTTTCTCACATAAAACTCAGGACAACAGTTTTAATAATTTAGGCTACAATAAAAATTGCAGCTCTAGTGAATTGAAAGTTATACTCTTACATTTTTATATAAAAACTGTTTAATAGTTCAACCCTACTAGTGGGCTAAAAACGACATATCGATCAGTATCTAAAGTATCGATATTCCAGTATCGAATTGCCCAGCCCTACTTTCCAGAGTGAATCACACGTCCTGTCAGAGGGGCAGTCAAGACAGGACTTAGTAAATAAACCCGCATTCGTTTGTTTTCCAACACAGTCGTTCACTAAAAACCTTAAATTGGAAGTTTTAAAAGCGTATTTTGCGAGTCATGTTAACTTCAGTTATAAAGCCCAGCTATGTAACTGAGCCCGTCAGATTTGATTGAGAGAACGTTAAACATCGAGTTATTGAGGCTAATGTAGACAACTAACGTAAGCTATAGCCCCGAAAAGACATTTATGAGCATATTAACTAGCTGACTCTACAGGGATGAAGTCATGATAGTTTGGTGAATTTATTACAAACTAGCAATTACGTGTGTATACTAATAAAAATCCTATTTAAGTGAATGCTAGCTAGCTATCGTTAGCACGACACACACCGTTGATATACTGTATAGTTAAGTACTTTTTTGTTTAAATGACAAATAACATGTCAATAACGTGTATTATAGTCTTTTACAAGGTCAGTCTTAATAAATGTGTCATTATATGACCCAGAGGACAGCGATGGTGTCGCGTTAGCTCAGTGTGGCTAGTTAGCTTAGCGGCTATTTACATCATTTCACACAAGCAGTGACAACAACGTTACAGTCGAGCGGTAATATTACAGCACCACCGCCCGCAGAGCACGGCATCCTCAATGTTACCTGAATGTAGTTGCTCTCGCAGTATTCCGCGACTCGCTCTAAATTGGCATAACTGTCCAGTAAAGCGCCTCGACCAGCGGGAATCTCCTCCTCCAAAAGCATTTGTAACTCCGCCATCTTCACATCTTCACCGCCGCCTCGCCGATGCGTGAGCAGTGAAGTGCGCAGGAGCCCAGGAGCTTCTCTCCCTCACTCTATTTTAGGATGGGCGGTCCGATACTGCAATATCGATACTTCCGATGCTGACGTTTCATTTCGCGTCATTTTAATTACATAAATGCAATTTCTTTAAACGAGTAATTTGTTCCTGAGTCCATGCAGTGATTTCCTGTACAGAATCAGGCCTGTTTTTAAAGATATTGAGCATCCAGTATTTATCCCTAGCACACAGGGATTTCTCCAGATTCTCTATATCTTATGTACTGGAGATGGTGGGATATTCACATTTTGATGTTGAGAAACATTTTTCTGAAGTTTTTCACAAATTGGTGAACCGCTGCCATTCCCAGTCACGTGCAAAATATTTATACCCAGTCATGTGAGTTTATTTATTACAACTTACTTTTCCAGCGTTTTGTTGCTCCTATCCCAACTTTTTCTTAGATATTTTGTTGCCATTAAGTTTTAAATGAGCTTATTTTTTCATCTTACTTTAAATTTCATAAAAAAAATATTTGAAAGAAATAATTGTAACACATACAGATCATGCTTTTTATGTTAGATTATGCTAAACACAAAAAGAGTTCTGTAATGTTATGTAGTACATTTAGACAAAGTTGTGTGGTTCTCTCTGAAAAAGTACCATAAATCCCTTATTTTAAAAGTATTGCATTGGTCTTGTGATATTAGCCTAGGTTATTTTTACTTGGTTATATATTTTTAGATTAAACTTTTTGCCAATGTGATTGCACACAGCAGAATTTGACCTCCACATTTAACTCATACATGCAGTGCCAGCGCTGGGCATTTGGGTGCACTGGAGTGGAGTTTTGATTCATTCAGTAGTACCCAAACTCAATGCTCATGTGGATGAATGCAATCATATCACCCTGCAATGTTTCAACATAAAAAAAATGGAATATCATGAAACTCATTTTTTATATTTGTTACACATAAAGTTACATTTTTAAAGCCTTTTTTGTTTATATGTTGATCAATATGGCTTAAAGCTCATGAAAATCAGTTTTCTATTATTGGATTATTAGGTTTCTTTCTCTTATTAAAATATTTCATTTGGAGTTATTATTATTCAAAATACTGTATTTTTAATATCAAGCCACTCCTGTACTAGGGATATCAGAAGTGTCTTACCTGGGGCAATAAAAAGAACTGAGAGTCTGGAGGAAGAGTGGAGAGACACATCCAGTGTGCAGTTTTAAGTTTGTGGCGTTGAAGTCCATGTTGTCTGTTGGTGTTGGCTCACTGTGCAAGTCCAAAATCAACACAAGAGATTTTACAGCACTTCATACTTCCATCTGCTGACAAGCTTTTTGGAAATGCCAATTTCCTTTTCCAGCAGGATTTATCCCCTGCCCACAGTGCCAAAACTACTATAAAATGGTTTGCTGACAGTATTTCTGTGCTTAACTGGTCAACCAACTCATTTACATTTACAGCATTTGTCAGACGCTCTTATCCAGAGCGATGTACAAAAGTGCTTTGTTTCCATAAAGAGAATCATCTCAGCTAGTACAGACAGGTTAGAGTCCAAACTACTCTTCAGTTCAGACACTGTTGAAACAAAACCATTACTAATACCTAGAAAGAAGGAAAGAGACACAATTATATAGTTAGCCAAGCACCTCATGAGCTGTAAGCTCCACTGATCATCACTGAAACAAGTCTTTTGTAGGTCACTTTATGTGTAATGAATATAAAATTTGAGTTTACCCTTTTCAATTATATATATATATATATATATATATATATATATATATATATATATATATATATA
>BRDA01030824.1:2703-31602 GCA_036984385.1 Crenuchus spilurus | reverse complement strand
ATGTAATAAATAAAGATTTTCAACTGGAATATTTTATTCACTGAGATCTAGGATGTTATTTTAGTGTTCCCTTTATTTTTTTGAGCAGTGTATGTATATAATTTGTGTGTGTGTTTGTATGCATGTCATACATGCATGTAAAAAAAACATGGTGGCCGTGGTAAAGTTGTAATGATGTAAAGTTGTAAAGTAAAAATGTAATGATGGCTACTTGGTGTCTTTCCACTGAACAAGCAGAGTGTGAAGTGCAATGACAGGATTACATAATTTAGTGTATTTTCAGTTGCAATCTGTACAACAATAATAAAGAATACTTCACCACTTTACTTTGAGTCACAAAGAAGTTATGCATTAGTAATGAAAACATGTATCTCCTAACAATTTTACTTTTTACGTAATGATTACTATGAAGACCTGATGTTAATTGCTTAATTAATATCTTGCTCCAGCAATTAAGCCTGATATATATACTTATGCATATTCATGAGTACTCATTATGTATTACATGTACGCATTAATGATTACTTACTCAAGAATGAAAGTGACAGGGTGTCCAGTTTGCTTCGTTCCCCAAACGATGGTGAATAACTTTAATCCTAATGAAGATCTGGTGATGAAATTTGGATTAAATACCATAGGTATTGATAAGACCAGACAAAAATACAATGAAAGGGTGAAAATGTATAGACAAGGAACAATCAGGGACACGAAAAGAACCAGGGCTGTGAAAGATGATACAGGTGCACATCTTAACAAGGTGGGCGTGACTAAGGCAGGGCACAGGCGGAGACAAAACGTAAACAAAAGCACATGGACATGGGAAAACAAAACAAAACCCAAGCAGAGACCACTGAGACCTGAACAGAAACTACACTCACAGTCTATGTAATCAGATCCACTTACTTCATTAATGATGATTACTGTACCTCATAGTGTGAATAACCTCCCTTGGCTTGGATAACGCTAGCAAGATAACGTGACATGGACTGTGACTTTTTTTGGTCCTTTGTGGCACGTCAATGGCTCTGTACCTCATGTCGGAGTCGATAAGAGGCATTCAATGCATGAGAAGGCCATTTTCAGTACACTACAGCAGTGCTAGAACATCCCACTAAGGTAGTGGTTTCTGGGATGCTACTATACTTCACCTGGTACCCCATTATCAGCCCTTTTGGACATCAATCACATCCCGTCCTTTACCCATGATGATAATTCTACTCTCTGCTACAACTGACTAGTGTGCTCACTTATTTATACGTGCAGTAAACCCTGCTATGTGGCATCTGTGACGTCCCAGGTTGAGTTCCAAACCAAGGGTGGTCATCATATTCTGCTATGACTGTGCACAAGCGCAACAACAACAACATCCAATTAAAAACGATGGGAAATGCTGTACAATATAAAAACGATACTGGAACATCTACCTGCCAGCCATGTCTATTGCCCGTTGAACTTTTGACAGAGCTGTGGATTGCTCTGCCATTATGGTGTTTATTGGACTTTGTGTGCCCTTCTCCTCACATCTTAATAGATGGAAATAGGAGTGCACGCTCCATTGAGCTTCTGCCGAGTGACTTTCAGCTACCTTGCGCAAGGTGGGCAAACCAGTGGGGAGTGGGCCATTATGGCGATGTTGTGGTTCATTTGAGTGGCGCGCACTGTGAGGGGAAAACATGATCTCTCTAAGTGGCTGGGGAATTCTGAGCAGCGGGGTCGCCAGGGAGGAGGTGCCCGTAAATTACATCTAATTACAGTCACTATTGAACTGAGCTCCTGTACAAGCCAACCATCTCTGTGCAGATACAGCAATGAAACTGTACTTAAACCCTGCAACTCCCTGTAGACACTGAACAAAAGCAATATAACATCTCCATTCAACTTCAAATAGTCGAAAACGCTGAATAAATATATTTTTTGTTACATTAGTTAGGCATTAATTAAACATGTTCATATTAATTGATTATTACTAGCAGAAAGTACATTCAAATCTCAATGCTGATTACATATTGCTTTTTTAACAGGGTATCAGCGTACAAATGAACATGTTAAAGTAATGTGATTAAAGTAATTAGGTGACGTATGTCGGTTAAAGTGAATCACATTACAATACTGACCAATACAAATTACATTACGTATGTTACTCATCTGTCTTCAATAGTACAACATTAATTACGTTTGGTAATAAAACCATAAATTTAAGGCATCATATACAGTCATTGTTCTTGTGCACCTGCTGATATGCTGTTATGTGTGTAACATGTTTAAAGTGTACCATACTACTGTGTATCTGGGAATTGTAGTCCAACCAGTAAACTCTTCTGTGTGTAAACTCAGGTGTATTCATGCTAATATTCGTACCTTATAGGGCCCAGAGTTGCTCAGCAGGCTAAGACACTGACACCATGAACAGAGGATCGTTTGAATCCCGGTCATGCTGTTTGTCATCATGGCCCAAAAGAACAAAACTATATATAAATATATATATATATATATATATATATATATATATATATATATATATATATATATAAACATACACAGTGGTACCTTGAGATACGAGTTAAATTTGTTCTGTAACAGAGCATGTAAGTCAGTCAACTCGTATATCAAATGAATTTCTCCCATTTAAAATAACTGAAATAGATTGAATCCGTTCCAGCCCTGTGAAACTTCCCCAAACCATCCTAAATTATGGACAAAAATACATGTTTTGAATTAAGAAACACACATATATACACTTTACCAATGCATAACAAAATATTTAAATTTCAGATTTCAATAAATATTAATATAAAATTATTTTTGGGGGATTCTCGCTCTAGCATTTTAAATTTGCGGAGAATTCGATGCGCGTGGTACTGTGTAGATGTGTAGTGCGCGCTGTACAGTAAAATCTCTCTTCTCCCATGTCACTTCAGCATCCGACTGCTGCCAAAAAAATTCAGCAACTGGCTGAAGAATGGGATGTCATGGTTCGTTCTTTGCAGTTCAGTACAAAACAGTTTTCACAAAATCGAAGATGTTCAGGGCTGGTGTGCGCGCAGCCGGATGACGGGCTGTGAAAGGCTGGGTCTTTCGTCCGCGCAAAATAATATTAACATTATTTAACATAATTACTGTGTGTATGTTATTGAAATTAAATAGGTTTAAGGGTTTAAAACATTTTTACTATCATTTTTTTCAAAAAGAAAGTACAGCGCACGAGATTGGACTTGATTCTGTGGTAGAAAGAATGAGTCTCCATGTTCACAGCTGGTGCACACGTGGATGACGGGTCTGCATGAAATATTATTAAATGTATTTAACATAATTACTGTATGTATGTTATTAAAATGATCTAGATTTAAGAGTTTAAAACATTTTTACTATCGATTTTAATTGTTTTTCCCAAAAAGTATGCAAGAAGGAGTATCGCGCATGAGATTGGACTTGATTCTGAGGGTAATACGTGAGAAAGAATGAGATGCAGGTGTTGTGCTGCCCATACTGGACCTTTGCGCCAACGCGCCAACTAGCAGCAGCCACTCATATCTGGAAATTTTGCTCAGATCTTGAACAAAAATACGGACGGAGTCACAGCTCGTATCTTAAAAAATTAGTATGTTGGTCTGCTCGTATCCCAAGGTACCACTGTGTGTGTGTGTGTGTGTGTGTGTGTGTGTATATATATATAAATTAGTACCTTATGGCTAAAGTAACCTTGAGCTCAAGAAGAAAGTCTCAACATTACTGAAACAGCTCAGTCTATAGTTTAAAATCCAGTTATTGTCGTATTTATATTTTCAAATTTCCCCATTCCACCTTAAATGCCAGTGTTTGAATGGAACTGCTGCAGCATTTAAGGTGGAATGTGGAAATTCCAATAAGGTGCGTATGAATAAAAGGTTAACTGTAGCGTTGTATAAAAATTAATCCAAGAGACTCTATTTTTTAGCTGTAAGTGTTTAACTGTTTGCAAACCATTTTCTGGGTGTTCAGTAAGCATTAACTGTTTAATCAAACAGACCTGATTGTATTTTTTTCAGACCAGAGGATCCTCATCCTTTAAATAAAACCCAATGAGCTCTTCCACATTTTGGTAGAGATTAGTTTGTTTTATAGAGTAATGTAGAAGCTAAGTAATGAGGAACTGTTACTTCATCCAGAAAGTAATAAGTAATCCCATCACATTTTTTGAGAAGTAATCAGTAATTTGTAATATAATACTTTGCCATGAAAGAGCAGTGCATACAAGATCAACCAAGATTCTCACAGAACCAGAAGCCTAATGAAGGACAAATGAAAGAAAATCTGTCAAACAAGAATTGCAAGAATATACAAAGCTTTTACAAGCTGTGATTTTTGCCAGTGGGGAGGTTAATATGTACTGACCATGCAGGCTGCCCAAATATTTGCCTCAGGCCCTTTTCTTTTTTGTTATTTTGAAACCACAAAAGGAAATAAACAAGTTATCTTGCTTAAAATATTAAAGAAATGTGTCATCTTTAACTTTGTTTTTTTGGAAATCAGATCATCTTGTACTTATTTTTGGTGTGGCTTTGTCGCTCTGTCGTTCACACAAACAGAAATGTGTGTCCAAACTTTTGCCTGCCACTATATGCTCATTTTGAATTTGATGCCAGCAACATATTTCAGAAAAGCTGGAACAGGGGCAACAGACCATTAGCGAAGTTATGAAATGCTGAAAAAAAAAACTGGTGGAAAATCTCACAACTAATTATGTTAATTGGCAACACTGGGGGTTCATTGGGGGGGTTTCACCACAGGCAAATGTTGCAACAATTGTAATGTTTGTCGATGTAAAGTAACACTTGGAAACGTGGGTATTTCATCATCTACAATACACAATAATTGAAAGATTCTAAGAAGCTGGAAAAATCTTTGGATATGCAAGGGACAAGGTCTCAAATACCAATATTGGATGGGCATTATCTTCAGGCCCTCAGGGGGCACTGTATTAAAAAATGACAGGATTCTGTAGTGGAAATCACTGGAAGCACTTTTTAAAAGCCATCTGTGAACAGAATTTGCCAATGCATCCACAAATGCAAGTTAAAACTCAATGTGCAAAGAAGAAATCATATATTAACCAGATCCAGGAATTGCCGCCTTCTCTGGGCAACTGAGGACTGAGGAAGAGTTGAGAAGTGTCCTGTGGTCTGATTAATCAGAATGTAAAATTACTTTTGGAAGTCAAGGAAGCTGCATCCTCCAAACTAAAAAAAGAGAGGGACCATCCATCTTATGAGCGCATTGTTCAGAATTCAGCATCCATGATGGGACAGTGCATTAGTGCACATGGCATGGGTTCCTTGTACATAATTCTGAACAATATTTACAGGTTTTGGAGCAACATATGCTGCCATCCATACATCTTTAATAAAGGTCAAACCACATTTTCAAATCTACTGCAACTGGTCTCCTAAGTTCCCAAATGTTTACATGTTGTTGAGGTGATGCAATAAGGTGGTAAACATGACCCTGTACCAACATTATTTTTAACATTTTGCTGGCAACAATTTCTCAAGGGCCAAAATCAGACTTCCTGGTGAGACTACACTAAGTATAAATAGTCGTGGACTTTGATTACAATGGAAAGAACCCAAGGAAGCACTACTTGCATGCCCACATCCATGTCCTGTGCTACTCTGTACTATCTGTTGCAGCTTGAGAGCCTTTAACTTTGTCCCAGAAATTGTGCCTATAGCAGGAATCGAGTGCACCAAGTCAATGGCATGGGAGGATAAGAGACAAGGTTGCTAGAATTAGGTTCAAAGAGGGCCCCAATGAATGGATCCAACTGTGGGCACTAACAGAGAAGCATTCTGGACCTCTAACCTGGGCTTAGAAGCTGTTACAGCTTGGGACATTCTTCAAAAGCAGGGGGACGTAAGGAGCTGTGACTTCTTGGATCAAGGGTTCAGAGGTGGAACGAGGGCAAGGAGTCACTAACAGGAATTTGGTAACAGATCTAAGGCTTTGATGAAGATGATACCACTAGTACCAACTGTACTTTCATCTATTAATGATACAAGAGAATCACCCCTCCATGCTGACCTTATGAGGAACAGGCATGTCACTGTCAGAAGTGAGTAGGCAAGTTTCTACGTCCGTGCTAGTCGACGAGTTTGCTGTGGCCTTTAGAGAGCAGACTCGCAATGTTTGACCTCCAGGAGAGTAGACTGACCCGTTGCAACAGTAAAGACAGAAATCTGACTTACAGCAATGCCTTGGAGAGTATGATGACCTGTTGTGATGTCATGGGTAGCACAAAATTAGCATTCATGATTGGCAGAAAGATAAAACCAAAGCTTTGTCTAGGAGGACAACACTGGGTAAGGCAAAAGCTCATCTTAAGGGCCAGGTTTATGGCAGAACATGCTGCAACCTTACTGGAGGTCAGAGATAATGTTCCTCCAGGACCAGGTGCAACACAAGACATTTGACAACATATGATAGACGTGAAGTTGTACTAGACTTATTCTATAGTACATGCCCCCCGGTGAAGCTAGTGGTGCAGATGCCGGCGTGCTGGAAGTGATGAGACCTGGGAAGTAAGCTGGGTTGGGTCCTCTGATGCAGGCAGATGTGGCCGTCATCTTGGTTGCAGAACACTGTAGTGGTTGTAGCTTTAGCCGTGGATGGACAGGCAGGAGCCATAGGTTCTTTAACCATGGGTGGCATGCTGGAAGTGTTTCACTCTGTGGCCACTGGTGGAGGACTGGAGTCTGCTGTCTCTTCAGCCATGGGTAGTGTGATGAAGGCGATTGTTTTTTCGGCCAGAGGTGCAATGAAGTCTACTGTCTCTAATGGTCCGCTGAAGATGGCTGTCTCGTCAACCATGGGTGGTTCCCTGTCTCTTCAGCCATTGGCGATCTGCTGGAGGTGAGCATCTCTTCAGCCATGGGCACTGAGACTTCAGTCACTGGCATACCATTGAGCCTAGCTGACTTGTTGGCAGCGTTGCAAGGATAAGAAGTGAGGGCAGGGACCACAATATTAATTTTAGTTATTTTATTATTTAAATTTGCAGAGTTTTCAGTTAGTAACTATCCTCACATTTCCTCTGTTCACACCAAAATACACAACTACATTTCTTATACTGGAGTTTAAAACCTTCTTATTTATACTAGTACTAGAACTACTGATCCCTTACACCCACAATGCATTTTACACATCTCCTCAGTGTTGTAAATCCTGCATTGATGGCATTAAAATAACCACAGGAGTGAGTTTCAGCGGAGTTGTAATGTTTTATGAACACAAATATCTGCATTACAATAATATTATGACAGCTGATTTGTCCCTGTAGCTGTGGTTATAATCACTCTTCTAATAAGTCTGTATCATTATTGTGTAATAAGCCTGTATCTTGTCTTTTTGTGGATTATAGTTTCTTTTACCTCCATATAATGCTCAGGCAGAGTATAGAGCGGAAGATCTTCCATCCAGACAAAGTGGATTATGAAGTGACTCTTAAAAAGCTTTAATATGTTTTGGTTTGTGGGGTTTTTGGTGGTTTCCTGCATTAAAAGACTAAATACGGCTAGTAGCAGCTGCCAAAAACGTTATTTTTAAAGAGCCTAAACTCCTTATTTTCCAGAGAAAGATGAAAATCTGCCAGGAAAATTAAAGATTTATTTACAGATGGGACTAGTTCTGAGTTGCATTAAAAAAAAACTAAAAAAAAAAAAAAAACAGGAATAATAATCCAGTCAGTAATTGCCTAAAGTTCAGGCCTGAGTCTCTTTCCCTGTCTTTTCATACATGCTCTCTTGCCTTTCTTATTTCCTGCTTCTTGATCCCTTTGTCCAAGCTCACACCTGTCAGGCCCAGACCTCAGTCCATTCATCTGAATGGTCCCCTTCTCATCGTCATGCTCAGCCTCCTGTGCCAGTGATTTCTGTTTGGCACCCCAGAAGCTGTTTCAGGATGAGCCCTGTCCACTCTATTTCTTGTTACCGGTCATTGTTTGTTTGAGTGCTCCTGAGTTTTGGTTCTCTGACCCTTGTCTGGTGGGTTCTAGCGGCCGTAGAATGTGTGGAATGTGTACTGAACAAAGACAAAAGATTTCTCCCTTCTCACCTCACACTCATCTCTTTAATTTTCAATCTAGGAACCACTGAATGAGTAAAACATGAAAATTACATTTTTAAGCTTTAGAAATAAAACCACATACAATTTCTAAAAAATCAAAATACAATTATAGATATTTGTGAGAGGAGCTTAAATAAGCAGAGACAATTTTCAGTGTGAGTCAGACAACTGCAACTTATTTTTCGCCAAATGATGCAATCTGTCATTCATATGATAATATCATGGTAATTCTGGACAATCCATTGGTGGATTAGCGGCCATGGAATGTGTGAAAACTCCCATCAAGCAACAGACTTCTCAACTCAGTGTTTTTTCACAATATATCAGCACATCTGAAAACAGTTTGGAAAGTCTAAGTTTAGAGCAGATTTAATCAGAATATAGATTTATGAAACTCTTACTGCTTTGACACTGTTGTTGCTGAGTTTGTGCCAAACAGAAGCCTATGTAATACTTTGGGAAACAATAATTTTAGATGGGTGTAATTTGTAAAAAGTCAGGGCATCTCAGATTACATCAGAGTGTCTGAAATACCCTCAGACTCCAGGGTGTAAAAAAGAAATTCTGTACTATTCTTTTTTCCTTACATTCAGGCCAAGAACCCATTAGGAAACAACCAATTAATCAATTAAAACTCATATTTTGGCTTACTACTAATATTTTTAAACTGGGGGAGGGGTTGGGCGTTGCAAGGCTTGGTTGCCCAGGGCACCAAACGGGCTACAACCACCACTGCTCCTAGGTCTCTACTTTGAGCAGGAAAAACTCAAAACACTTTAACAGCCAAGACATAAGAACACCCTATACATGAACTTGTATACAGAACACCCAGAACTTTCTCAAAGTGCTCCTCATGGGCTACTGTCCAATCTTATAACACTCAATACTGCACTCAGAGGAGAAGAAGGCTGATCAGAGGCTGAAATTTGAGGAGTATTTACGAGCAAGTCTGTCTGAGTAAAGAGAAAGTTCTCAAGAACAGAAAGTGAGGAGTGTGTGAAAAGAGTGTGATGAAGCAAGTGAAAGGCATCAAATATGAAGAGGTTACGTGAGGTGTGGAGTTGCATGGAGTTTAGTGCTGGTTCTGAAAAAGAAGGGTTCTTTGAGTGTTCATGGTACTATATAGAACCGTTTTCTTTACTAAATAATCCTTGAAGAACTTTAGAATCTTTTTCACGAGTGTAGGAGAAGGAAAAGGAGAAAGACACCTTGATGGGAACCAAGGGTCAGTACAAAAACTCATCGTCTTTTGTTTGACATGGGATTAGAAGGATATTATTAAAAGTTAGAGATTAAATGAAGAATTTTCTCCATCCTCAGCCCAGGTTTTGTAGTCAAATCAAATCAAATTAATTTATAAAGCCCTTTTTACAACTGATGTCACAAAGCAGCTTTACAGGGTTAGTAATAACAAAACACCAAATCATTAATCCCTAATCAATTTTAGTCTTCAGATCTTAGCAGATACTGCCAGATTGGATGGGCCTCTGGGCAGCATGATTGGGTTCAACCTGGTGGTGGTGAGTAGGAAAGAGGGTAACGTTGATGTACTATAACCTGGAAATGCTTCCTTTAAAAGACTGGTAGTAGCGTGTGATTGACCAGGAAACCAGATGAATGAATGATGTATTATTGACTGAAGTAGGAAATTATAGTATTGCAGAATGTTCACTAAAGCTGCCATTTCTAGAATTAAGAGAATTTTATTGTCATGTGCACATCAGAAGTTACACTGTACAATGAAATTCTTACTTTGGTGTTCCTTCAATCAAAGTAAATAGAATATACTGTATAGAGACACTAAGAATATAAGAATATAGGAATATACAAATATACTTCAAGCGCATGTGTATATGTGCAAGTATGTGTAGCAGAGCAGAAACATGTAAACAGTAATAGTTCTGTGCAAATTCAGACATGTAAACATTATGGTAGCAGCATTAGGGTTGTAAGGTGCAGATTTATAAAAGTTAAACCAGTCACAGCTGGAGGGGGGTGAGGTGGTGAGTGATGTGTTAACAAGCCTGATGGCCTGTGGATAAAAACTGTCAATCTTGTAGTCCTGAACTTCACACTCCTGTAGCGTCTGGCTGAAGGTAGGAGTGTGAAGAGTGAATGCTGGGGGTGTGTGCTATCTTTGATGATGTTGTGGGACCTCCTGATTACTCTGGAGTGATAAATGTCCTGTAGTGATGGGAAGGCAGCTCCTGAGATGGACTGTGCAGTTTTGATGACACGCTGGAGAGCTTTTCTGTCCTGCACAGTGCAGTTTCCATACCAGACCGTGATGGAGCTGTTAAGAACACTCTTGATCGTACTTTTGTAGAAGGTGCGGAGAATTCTGGATGGCATGCCAAACTTCCTCAGCCTTCTCAGAAAATACAGTAGCTGCTGGGACTTCCTGATGATGAGTTGTGTGTTGTGAGACCAGGTGAGATCCTCACTGATGTGGATGCTACGCAATCATATGTGTAGAGCGTGTACAGAAGAGGGCTCAACACACAGCCCTGGTGGACCCCTGTGCTCACTGTTTTTGTGCTGGATGTTCGGCTGCCAACTCTGAATGAGTGGGGTCTGTTTGGTAGAAAGTCCAGCACCCAGTTGCAGAGGGCGGGTGTCAGTCCAAGGGTGATGAGCTTTTCTGTCAGTTTGTGTGGGATAACCATGTTGAATGCGGAACTATAGTCAATAAACAGCATTCTGACATACGTGTCCTTGCCCTCCAGATGTGTGAGGGTTATGTGAAGGGTGGTGTTGACTGCATCAAATATGCAAATTGAAGGGGATCTATGGTGTTTGGGATGGTTTGCTGGATGTGAGTCATATTCTTTCGAAGCACAATTGGGGTGAGTGCCAAAGGCCGATAGTCATTCAGGCAGGTCACAGCATTTTTCTTTGGGAGAGGTATGATGGTGGTGGTTTTGAAGCAGGTTTGTACAAGAGCTTGTGCAAGAGACTGATTGAATATGTCTGCAAACACGTCAGCCAGTTCTGATGATCAAGCCTTGAGTGCACATAGAAAGAACCTTAACTTGGTATAGCTTATTCAAACCTATAAAATGTTCTTCATGTGAACACTCCTCATTCACATGAAAGAACCAGGTATTTAATGGTTCATTAAGGAACCGAAAATGGTATTTCAATGGATATGCTCAAAGAATGTTTTGTGGAATATTTTTATTTAGGAGTGTAGCTAGAGCTGGCTATTATGTATTGGGTCAATTTTAGTCTTTAAAAGTTTTTACGTATTTCTTTTATAATTTTCAGAAATTTTATTTTGGCCCTAAAAACCCCAACAGAATATTAACATTCTTGTCATTGGCTGTGTCTTGCCATTCCACAGCCCTGGTCCCTCAACTCTTATTATAATATGTTATACTTATATAGCACCTTTCACAGACCCAAGGATGCTTTACAATCAGTGAAAAAGGAACAAAACAACATAGCAAAACACAAATTAAAGAGAAGGAAAAGTGGTAGAGAAAAGGTAGGATTTGGGCCTTAGGCTTTGAGCTTAAGAAATTTAGTATCTAATCAGTTAGTTAATTTTTGTAAACAAGACAGCAGTGAGGTTGAGACTCAGGTTGAGAAAAGACTCAGTAAGTTTGAGGCTAAAGTAGATCTGAATATCATCAGCGTAGCAGTGGAAACAGAGTCCATAAGAATGAATAATACTACCAATGGGCAATATGTAAATAATAAATAACAGGGGCCCAAGAACAGAGCCTTGGGGAACACCCTGAGTGACTGAGACAGTATAAGATTTATTATTTGATTACTTATCTGATTACATTTGATTTAAATGTTCCCTCATGTCTGCATCGGTCATGGTATTGTCGGCCATGTTTGTTTTCCTGCTCATGTAATATCAACTTGTCAAGTGTATTGTCTGCCTGTTATGTTGCCAAGTTATCATAAACACAGTTTTGTGTTTGTTTCATAGCCAAGAGTCAAGAGTTTTTGTAAATAAAGAGTTTTAATGACCCAGACATTTGCCTCCTCCACCCCTTCCTGTCAACAACATAAATATCTGATTTTTTCTTTCACAAAGGAAAGAAATCTCAATGTAAACTCAGAAAGTAATGTTTTTTTTTTACATTAGCATCTCGATTTGAGAAGACTTTCCTTTCTTTGGATGGGACAAGCCATGAAAGATTTATCTCAGCCTGCACTTAGCCTCCACTAACAATAAGGTTAAGAATATCATGTGAAACCAAATCTTGTGAAATCTACCTCTGAACTATTGCTAAAGAAATCCTAAACCTCCCCTACAATTATACCTTTAACAGTGTGTGGAGTGAGTCCTCTGATCTAATATATATCCAGTTACAATCATGTGTTCTTAATAACTAGCAAACTATATATATATTCAAGTTTTTAATGGATAATTTTAAAGACTAGTGGTAGAAATAAGGAAATATAGGCACCTTCATGAGGGAACTGGGTTTGTTTGTGAAAAGGTGCTTAAAACATCTGAAATGTTCAGTAAATCTAAAAATATCCCCCTAGCCCCCCCTCAAAAAAAAAAAAATTTCAGGAAATGTGTGTTTACAGAGTTTATTTATTACTCCTCTTTTTCAAGCAACAGAACCTCATCCCTTGCTTTCATTTTCTGACAAACAAGAAATAATACCGACCTGGGGTGCGTTTCCCGAAAGCGATTGAACTTAGCGATTTATGAGCAACTTTAA
Organism: Crenuchus spilurus; assembly: GCA_036984385.1. NCBI lineage: Eukaryota > Metazoa > Chordata > Actinopteri > Characiformes > Crenuchidae > Crenuchus > Crenuchus spilurus. The sequence continues at coordinate 18,814 of BRDA01030824.1, read as the reverse complement.
GAATGATGTAACTTTAAGAACGTGATTTTTTCGTGAACGTGAACGTGATTTGAGTTTCCCAAAAGCCTTCTTATCTTCAAAACTTACAAACAAGTCCCTAAGTAGCACTTAGTTCACTCCGCCCTCGTGTCTGCTTCAAATAGGCTCAGCCAGTCAAAAACTGAACCATCAATTTACATTCATTTCTTCATTATTAAGCCACAAACGTATCGTTATGTAAACAATAATTATAAAACCAAACATCAAATAAGTATTTACACTACATACATGCAAAAAAATACAAAATAAAAATAAAAACATTTCACTTGCAGATGCTGTCCATCACATGCCAAGCCTACCTATAAATAGGCAAATCATCTTGGTTACGTGTCCATGATTAATCAGTGAATTTGATTGAAGCTTAGTAGGCTAATTTATAACCATTGCTTGGAACACAATATATTAATTTACTACTACGACTGTTACACTGAAAAAAACATTGCATTTATGTAATTTATAAGTGTATATCAATAAATAACATATTGTACTTTAAGCAATCTTAGTTTTTTTATTTCGTGAAAACAATAATTTAAACTTAATATGTACATGTCTGTGCAGTATTGAACTAAGGACGCTGGCTCTAATTTACGTGACACAATTACGCTTTCAAAAGTAAATTTAAATGTTCATGAATTCTTGTTTAATACACACGTGTGCTGAGTGTTGCATTTGTCAAAAGAACTTCAAGTTTAGAACAACTTAGCGAGTTACGAGAGGGTCAGACCACTCGTAGATTTACGAACCAGTTTAAGTACGACGTGGGTTACAAATGTTCGTAAGTACGAGGTTACGAAGTACTTAGCCTTAAGAACATTTTGGGAAACACACCCCTGTGCAGCATCAGTATTTTTCACAGAGGGCCATACAGATTATGACAATATCGCCGCGCTTCTGATCAATGGTGCAAGTGAGAATAAATACAGTTTTGTCCTGGCAAATGCACAATTTATGCCATCATTTGCGCAGCACTCGATGTGGAAAGTATAAACAACCTTTACTCCTCTACTCTTACTGATGCAGTGTATCTCAACATGAACTGCGGATGATACAGATTGTTTTTAATCGCGTTAAATTAAGATTGTGTTAATGTATGGTTATCGTGTTAACTTCGACAGCTCTAATATATACACAGTAGTGATATGATCCATGTAGCTTATTATTGATTAGTGAAACTAACCCCCCTCAGTCTCCCCTACTGCCCACCCAGGCAGATGAGGATGTAAAACAACTAACTATGAAATAAATAATGTGAAACACAAGACAAGATAGAAGGGAAAGGAGGAGAACATTGGCATTGAGGGGGAACGAATAGGTTGGGGACAAGTTGTGTAGAGGGAGAAGTGAAAACGAACACAGCAGAAGATCCCTGAGGTGGAGCTGTGCAAGGAGCAGAAAAGGGAGATAATAAAGAGGCATATGGGTAGAGGGGGAGTGGGAGCCTGAGCCTAGATTTCCCTGTGCAGCCGGCAGGCAGACAGACAGGACAGACATTAACACCTGGTAGGCTGCAGCTTTAGCAAAGCCTCTTAGTGGAGTGTGCATTCAGTGCACCGCAGGTTCCAGAGTATTTACACAGCACACTGCATCTGCATTACAGAGGGTGCCCACGGCTAACCCGGCGCACCGAAACCCCTCCATGCCAAGGTGAGGCAGGCCCATGGCCAGGTTATGTCATTACAGCCCGCTAAGTGTTGGTTTGGAGAAGAGAGAGGGTAATTATCTCATTGCCACACTGCTGCCTGGAACAAAAGGCAGCAGAGCCGCACATTGTGATTTACATTATGCTTTTTTAGGCACCAATTACTGCTCACTTAACACAGGTTTCTTCACAGCAGTTCTGCCACAGCAACAGGGAAGCTGCATGTCTATCAAACAGATAAAATATGGAGATACTGGCATTCTTCTGTAAATGTAATTATCAATTGGTTAATTTTCACATTTTTTCCTTTTTTATCAGCTTATTTGTAGCTTTAAAAAAACTAAGGAAAAGAGAACTAAATAGGTTTTCAGTTTAACAAGGTGATAATGATATGACGTCCAGGTTATGTGGGCACCGCAGCAAAAGTAAAGCTTACGTTTTGAAGTTAATCCACTCACATCCTTAATAACACATCATAGAGGCACTGCTGTAAGTTCATCACATATTCTGTACATAAGAGCTGGACAGTGCGCTTCAGTTTACTCACAATGGCTTAAAGCTAATACATGACCAAAATAGATGCCACCATATTGCTTTACAATTTATCCATTTGATAAATTGTAACAAAAAAATCTGAATTATAATTCATTGTTCCATCAATGATGACAAGCCGTCCTGGTCCAGATGCAGCAAAACAGGCCCAAACCTGATACTACCAACACCATGTTTCACAGATGAGATAAGGTTCTTATGCTGAATGCAGTGTTTTCCTTTCTCCAAACATAACACTTTTCATTTAAACCAAAAAGTTCTGTTTTGGTCTCATCCGTCCACAAAACATTCTTCTAATAGTCTTCTGTCTTGTCCACATGATCTTTAACAAACTGCAGACGAGCAGCAATGTTCTTTTTGGAGAGCAGTGACTTTCACCTTACAACCCTGTCATGCACACCATTGTGGTTCAGTGTTCTCCTGATGGTGGACTCATGAACATTAACATTAGCCAATGTGAGAGAGGCCTTCAGTTGTTTAGAAGTTACTCTGGGGTCCTTTGTGACCTCGCTGTCTATTACACGCCTTGCTCTTGCAGTGATCTTTGTTGGTCGACACTCCTGAGGAGGTAACAATGGTCTTGAATTTCCTCCATTTGTACACAAACTGTCTGACTGTGGATTGGTGGAGTCCAAACTCTTTAGAGATGGTTTTGTAACTTTTTCCAACCTGATGAGCATCAACAACGCTTTTTCTGAGCTCCTCTGAAATCTCCTGTTTGTGCCATGATACACTTCCACAAACATGTTGTGAAGTGCAGACTTTGATAGATTCCTGTTCTTTAAATAAAACAGGTGCCCACTCACACCTGATTGTCATACCATTGATTGAAAACACCTGACTCTAATTTCACCTTCAGATTAACTGCTAATCCTAGAGGTTCACATACTTTTGCCTCTCACAAATATGTCATATTGGATCATTTTCCTCAATAAATAAATGAGCAAGTCTAATATTTCAGTTGATAAACTGGGTTCTCTGTATCTACTTTTTTTGGTGTATATGCAGAAATATAGAAAATTCTAAAGGGTTCACAAACTTTCAAGCACCACTGTATGCTAAAATGTATCTCTAAATGCTTATACGAATGTTAAGTTAGTTACAATTAAAATATGTTATTTTAGTTTTATAGTGTGCTATGTGTTGTTTACAGTTATGTACAATATGGTGTATAATTACGAAACAGAGTGTTCCTTATATAGTTAATTTACAGTTTTCACCTCCGTGTTAAGTGAAGAAATTGACAGTAAATGTTAAATCTGTCTTCATTAGCTATGGTTTAGCTTTGTGTTTAGCCGGAGTTGCAACACACTGAACAAGAACATAATGTTAGCAAATCTGCAGTCCAGAAAACGGACACCGACTTCCAGATCTGAATCAGAGCAGCTGATGAAGAGATTGGCTGCAATACCCATTCACGTGAATTCAGCTACATTACCCAGCATACCAGCCACACATGCTCACACGCTCAGACAGACAGTAAAAATTAGCCCCGCAGTCATTTTCATCATTTCCTATTCCAGCATCCATGTCTTTTTTTTTTCTCGGTTCTGGTTTGGATGAAAAGAGGAGAAAAAAAAGAAAGACATCAGAGAGAAACAGCTGGTAGACTCCCGTCCAGCTGGGCTCAGACTGGTGGCCGGCGATAAAGTCGAGGTTAATAGATAGCGGATTGGACGAAATGAAAAGTATATCATATTTACAGGCCGTGGCTATCTGGTGTGCATTTGACAAAGGCCTAAATGGCAGTGTCACTGCTGTGCTGACAACCCTCCAAATGCAGTGTGTGCAGTGTGGCTGTGGTGTGTATGTACGGGGTGATGTGATGTGGCAGACACATCGGCGTCTGGCCGATAGCGTAGAGCGTGGCACATAAACAGGCAGTATTAAAGAGTCCGGAGGGAGGGGGTGCTGGCTGTGCCGGGCTACAGCGGAGAGCTAAAAATGATCATTGCGATCATTAAAGTGAATTGACAGGCGGCCGCAGCGAGAGACAGCGGTTGAATTCCACCCAGCATCCTCGGGATTAGGCCGGCACATATAGTCCTTGTCTGTAATTCTTCAAGACAAATACCCCAGACACCACCCCCTGCAAGCCAGCAGTCTGGCTGCACTAATTAGCAGGGGAGGTGTGAAGGAGAAATCATTACTTTATCCACACACAGTTAACCCCCCTCCCCCTGCACCACGCCGGGAGAGGGAGGGGAGGAGGTGGTGACACGGAGAGTGAAAGAAGATGTGAGGGAAATCAAAATGAAGGGTAAACGGCGACTAGGTGGATGGGCAGAGAAGGGCGGGATGGAGAAGAAGAGAAAAAGGAAGAGGTTGAGAGTAGAGCGCTAAATGAGTTAACAGGACTAAAGACTCTTTCTCTGGCTCTCTCTCAGCAGGAAAACAGGACAGGAGCAAATCAGCCATCAGCAGCAGTGGGCTGTAATTGCTGAGCTTGAAGCCTGATTGATGGCACAATGCTGCAAGACGTTGTTGACGCCTCCATGCCGAGCAGTGGGCTCCCTCGTAGACCTCTTTCTCTCTCAGTACTCGGTTGGGTAGCCAGCAGCATGATTCATGAGACTGCTGCTTTTCTCCTGACCCCAACATCCCTGCAGCACAAACCATCAGGTACAACTCAAAACAGTTGCACCCTTCAAGATTAATGAGCTAACTGAGGATAGGGCGCAGAGCTAGTGCTCCAGCTCTCACTACTCTCAGACACCAAATATCTCGCTTAATACATCCATCGCATTTGGGATCTCATTTCCAAAAAATCTTCTTAAAGGTCCTTAACTTAAGGAAAACAATGTCCCTAAAGATGCAAGTCACATAGTGGCTTGGTACTTGTGCCTCTCAGCACTGGGGTCTGGGTGGAGTTTCCGGTTTCCCGTCCAAAAACATAAAGGTTGGGTGAATTGGTTATTACTCTAAATTGTCCTTGGGTGCGTTTCCCAAAAGTGCTGTTGCTAAATACGTTAGCAGCTTAGAGAGCTATAACAGTGCAGCTGTGATGGAAATGTTGCCCAAAACCATAGCTTAACTACCGAGGTAACAACACTAGTGCTTCCCAAAACTGTAGTTCCAACAAACGTTTGTAGACTCTGGTTGTGTAGTTTGAAGTACAGTTCTGGACCTGTGATTAGAAGCTTAGTTCTGGGAGACTCATAAGTGATGTCAGACACAGGCAAAGGATGATGTCAGGAAGCTGAACATTTACATCAGTCTTGCTGTACAAACATTTTGAATGTCAAAAATAGGCTCTCTGGGCGGCATAGTAACAAAATTCTGCAGAGACATGTTTGTGGCAGCAACTCGGACAGCTGAACTGTTTTCACGCCAGATCTGTCATTCATATGATAATGACATGCTAATTATGGACATTCCATTGGTTGGATTTCTGACCTTGGAATGTGTAGAATTTTTAAAAAACAAAGTTTGGTAAAAGAACGTGAACAATAGACCCCTCCTGAGTGTTCACACCTGTCTCATAAATAGTCAATGTAGGGTTAGTGGCTGAGTGAAAACGGAGTGTCACCTCACATTACTTAAGCTTTAGAAATAAAACCACATACAATGTCTAAAAACTGTAATGAGCAGTGTGTAGCCAACACCTCTGTTTATTCAGTTCTGAGCTCAAAAGTCTTGGCTAGAAATGTTTGGAGTGTCACAATATATCAGCACATCTGAAAACAGGTTTTTGGAAAGTCTAAGTTTAGAGCAGATTTAATCAGAATATAGATTTATGACACTCTTACTGTTCTGACACTGTTGTTGCTGAGTTTGTGCTGAACTAAAGCCTGTATAACATTTTGGGGAAAAATAAGTTTACATGGGTGTACTTCTTAATGTATGTCTGTGTTTATGAATATAAACCTAGTATAGTTTAGGGTTTTCACTGATATAGAACATATAGGACATCTGCCTACAGCATAAGTACATACAGTATATATACTATAGGACAAGTAGCTGGTGTTAGAAATCTGTACAGTATTTTAATGTTTTTGTTCTTAAACACTGAGTTTTCATTGTAATTATATATATATATATATATATATAAAGAAATCCACACTCCAGTTTCAGTTGAAGAAATTCAGTCTCTGATGCGTCATTCACACATGTCGATCCCACTGAGCCACTAAGACATGCTGTTGAAAGTTTATATAAATGAATTGGAACTTTCAGTAAGTTTCATGCTGTTAAAGTTGGACTGAACACAACTGGAAACAATGAAGTTCAGACTAAGGTGGTTCAAACCAACTACTGTGGGAACAACAAGGTATGAGAGCAATGGGAAACAGTCGTACATCAGGTGTTAGTTTAATGATGCATCATACCTTGTTAGTCTTTCTTTGGGAAACACGTCCCTGTCCAGGTTGTAGTGCCTGATGAACAGTTAGGGGGACTCACCACAACCCTGAACTGGGTTAAGGAGTCGTATGGAAGATGAGTGTCACTGAAAAAGAGACAGAAGCAGAAATATTAGTGTTGATTTACTTAAACGCCTGCCACTCGTGTCTGGACACAAAATGCCAGAGGCAATACAGGCTAACCGAAAAAGATTTGGCCCCTTCATTCAAACCAAGTAGCGCAATGCCCGACCTCCGTGTGCACGGACTGCCAGGACTTAGAACCTGCTGAATATTTCAGCGTGGTTGAGTTTGCGTGCAGGCTTTTAAATGTGTGATCTTTATTTCATGGGGACAGAATGCATTAAAATCCCCAAAAGCTGCAAGCCTGTTGCATTCCTTTCCATTTCACCAGTGCACTTAAACTAAGTGGCACTTACAAACACAATGCACTTTAGCTGTTTGTGCTCTCCAGCTGTGCTTTACCTTTCCTTCTCTAGAAAGCTGAAAGGCTCCAAAAGGCGAGGAGTTAAAGAAAGGTTAACCTCATAATAACAGGCGCTATGCACAGCTGGAACGTAACATAGTGTAACACAGAATGTAACATAGTACAATTAAGGCAGAGTTTGCTCTACATTACCCTTTAATCAATAATATTCTGTTGAGACCAAGGACACATGGCCACATAATGGGCTAAAATTTTTGGACTCAGTCACTGAGCACAGGGGATTGCATATAGTTCTGTCCAAAAAAGCAGCTTTCAGCATGTATTCATAAAGTTTCTCTAATGGCATCCTTTGGGAGAACAAGTATTGCCATAGTCTGAGAGAGGGAGGTAGAGGAGGGAGATGTCTTCATCATGAACAGAATAGAAATGATGGCCCATAGGGGTCTATTAGGGAGTCTTTACATACCAAGGAGGACAGTGGGGCCACGTGGAGGCAGGCATGGTAATACCCGGGCTTGTTGTCTCAGAGGAACTCTGGGTCAGTAATGAGAAATATCCCACATGTGAGAACAAATACAATGCAAAACTTCACCTTGGAAAAGTTAAAAATGCTTAGCAGTACCAGCAAGTCCTCGTTAAAGTAATTAACCTCAACAACAGTACATATAATGTAAGCCAAGTGTTATATAAACACAAATAGATTATTTGTGTGTGTTGCAAGAGTGGTTCACTCATTTCCTGTAAATATCTTCAATAATAATAATAATAATAATAATAATAATAATAATAATAATAATAATAATATAAATAAATATAAATAACATAAAATAGTAATAATATATAAAATACAATAATAATAATTATTATTATTATTATTATTATTATTATTTTATTTATTTTAATGTAACTTTATTTTATAATAATTATTTATTTATTTATTCTCATTCTTATTGTATTTATTTTAATTTTATTTTATTTTATAATAATAATAATAATATTATTAATAATAATAATAATAATAATAGTAATATTTTATTTTATTTCTTATTCTTATTGTATTTATTTTAATTTGATTTTAACTTTCTTTTAAAATAATTATTTATTTATTTATTCTCATTCTTATTGTATTTATTTTAATTTTATTTAATAATAATAATAATAATAATAATAATAATAATAATAATAATAATAATAATAATAATAATAATAATGCAGTAAAAGGTGTATTAGCAATCTGAGGTTTCACTTGAAAATTACAAGCTCAGGTTCATGTTTTCACCAACATTAGCTGTAGGTTGTCATCAAAAATAATCATAATCCAAGCTACTCTTTCTGATGCTGTGCAGTTTTGTATGTTTCTCTGCGTCTAGCTATGTGTAAATACACAATTGGTGACCACAGTTCAAATTGGTGGAGTTACACCAGTAAGCAGCATAGCCAAGTCCCCTAATTGAGCAATAAGGACAACCCAACCCTGAACTAGTCATGACATTTCATGCTTTAAGACATTTGTCAACAGTCAACAAAAAATGTTTTCCATATTAGGTTCCCTTTAAAATAATGGTCCATTTAGACATCAGTGTTTAAGATATTTTAAATGATCATAAAAGTGTGAACAGTTCATGTTGTCATTCATGAGCTAATAGTTCTTATAAAGAAGCTATTGTTAATCTAGGGTTCCTTAGTTAATACGAGACTCAGGTGTTTATGCAGAACTGTTCTTAGTTCTTGAGTAGTTACATGTGATCCTACAGTGTTACCGTTTTCTTCCCCCTTTTGCCTTAAATACCTCAGGGCTTGCAGGCACTTGCCATCATCTCAGCAGTGAAGGAGAGTTCCTTCATAAGTGGCACTCATTAAACCAAGATTGGCACAGCACTATTTTGGCTTATTAGCTTAATTGTCTGCTTATGTAGATGGAGCAGATGACATTGAGGCTGTCAGAGCCAAAGGACATGCACAAAGCCGTTCAAACGCCGAAGCCAGATCCCATCATTGAGCTCAAATGATTCATGCACACCATGCAGAGTTAGACAGACACATTAAATGAGCTTGCCCATCCATTATTAGGGGTGAGGCCATAAATCAGGCCCACATTAGTCATCAATCAGGACTGGGAGCATCAGACACTGAAAGGTACCCGAGGAGCTTCAGCATGTCTCTCATGTTCAGCTCTGTGCTGAGCATCGTTATCTATGTAGCAAAGAATCTGAGACACCTCAGTAGAGCTGACTGGCTCCTCAATAAAACTTTTCTCTCAGGTTTGTCTCAGGTACTACACAGAGAAGTCTACCAGCCTGGGGTGCTTCTCATTTAAAGTGGAATGGAAAGTTGGAATATGACACTCATACTGAAGACCACAACTAAAACAAGCTCACTGCAACACAGCCAAAACAACACAATAGCAAAGCATGGCCAAAGCAAAGACTACAATGGCACACAAGTTAAAATACACTTCCATTCACCAATGCCGAGGTTTCACATGAAGATTAACCCTCTGGAGTCTGAGGGGTTTTCAGACACTCTGACTTTTGAGCTCAGAACTGAATAAACAGAGGTGTTACCTTCACACTGCTCGTTACAGTTTTTAGACATTGTATGTGGTTTTATTTCTAAAGCTTAACTAATGTGAGGTGACACTCTGTTTTCACTCAGTCGCTAACCCTACATTGAATATTCATGAGATGGGTGTGAACACTCAGGTGAGAAGTATATTGCTTAGTTTTCACACATTCCACGGCCACTAATCCACCAATGGAATTTCCAGAATTACCATGATATTATCATATGAATGACAGATTGCGTCATTTAGCGAAATATAAGTTGCAGCTGTCTGACTCGTGCTAAAAAATGTGTCTCTGCTTATTTAAGCTCCTCTCACAAATATCTATATATTATTTTGATTATATTATATATATATATACTCCAGAGCTCAAGTTCATGTTTTCACCAACATTAATTGGATGTCATAATAAGAATAATTATAATCCACTCTACTTTCTGATGCTGTGCAGTTTTGTATATTTCTCTGTATCTAGCTTTTTGTAAATATAAAATGGGTGGAGTTGCACTGATAGGGGCAGGACAGAGTCTGTTTATTGCGTAATTCTTAACCAGACTAGGACTAGGACTAGGTTTTAAGTTTTGTCAGTTTGTGGGTTGGTAGACACCTACAGATATCCAAATAACTTGAAAAGTGATTTTTCCATAATATATCTCCTAGTAATGTAATAAGATCAATGTAAATGCAAGTATACTTCTTAAACGCATAGTTTGAACAATGTTCCATTATTTTTTTACCTTATTAAATAAATATATTTTTAAACTTTATTACAAACACAACACAGTACATTCTCTGGCAGCTTTCATGCCATTTTCACTTATATATGATGTATACAATTTTAGACTACAGTGGTTCAAACCAGCTTGGTTCAGACTACTGTGATACAAACAAGGTACAACAGCTTTGGGAAAGTTGTATTTCAGATGTAACTTATTTAAATGAATTATTTTACCATGTTAGTTCAGTGTTGGCCTCCATTGTTGTTCAGGATATGCACCTCTGTATTGTTGACACAACAAAGATTCAGTCCATGGATTAATGATTTTGGCACTGAATTCTGTTTGAATCTGTGATCCTCAGCCAAAATTTAAATTAGTCAGACCCTGCTACTTATTTCTAGTCTTGAACTGCCCAGGGTGCGTTTCCTGAACTATAACAGAGGCTAGCATTGAGCTAAAATGGTAAGAAGCTTAGTTAAACTAGCATCTGAAGTCAAGCCTTGTTGGTACCACAGTATGATGGACCACTTTGGTTCATAGACTGAAGTATTTCAAGATATGTTGTGACCAAATGTGTTGTGAATTGTGATCAAAATCACTTTAATAATGTATTATTTAGGCTATTAGTAATTAAATACCACCAACAACAACCATAATATTAATAGAAATAACCGTTAAGTGGTTTAAAATAAACATTACAGATAATACAAATAAGAATAATATAAATAAGAACCAGTGCTTCTTTTAGAAGAAGAAAAAAAAAGTAGAAGCTGTTCAAATGCTTTTATACGCATGTTCCACAGGACGAGCAGTTATCATTTTCTACTTGCATCGCAAACTTGACTCGGACGTGCAGGTTCCGCCTCTTTGAAATTTGACGGATCTGACCCTTTCTAACCCAGGATGCCACCCAGTAGACTTGACTACTGCTACTCGCTCCTGGCTGGTCTTCCTATGTGAGCCATCAGGCCCCTGCAGCTGATCCAGAATGCAGCTGCTCTTCAATCAGCCCAAGTTCTCTCACATCACTGCACTGCTGTGTTCACATCACTGGCTTCCTGTAGCTGCTCACATCAGTTCAAAACCTGAACACCAGCTTTGTTTCCTCAATAGTTACAACAATGGCTTATGGAAACACTTGCATCACATCTACATCAATCCAACTATGCCTTTACAAACTGCACCCCAGGTCTAGTTGAGTCTGTTCCCACTGTATCATCAGCTTTCTAATGTTGACTGACAGACGTGATGCTCACTGTGTGTTTTGCATTATTATGATTACACTATAAATCTGTGGAGATGAGCAGTCATAGAAATACCCCAACAAGCCCACATGGCACTAACAATCACGCCACACTCAAAAACCAAAGTCCCTGATATAATTTTTCCTCCATTCTGATAGTTAAAATTAATATTACATTAACCTGCTGCCCCATATCTGCATGATTTTCTGCACTGCTGCCACATAATTGGGTGATTAGAAGTCTGCATGAATGTGTAGGTGTACAGGTGTTATTAATAATGTGATGGGTGAGTGTATGTAAACATTGGCATGTGTTCATTGCTAACTTTCTGTTGTTCACTTAATTTCACAGCTAAGATTTACCTCCTAAAAATGAAATGATTAAGTCAGAGAACTTGCATAGAACGTTTGAGATTTAAAGGGAAAAAATTACCATTCATACTCAAGAGCATAGAAACTGGAAGGACCCTCTATATTAGGTAAATAATTATAGTATTAATTAAAGCGAGGACACACTTGTAGTCTCCAGACTAGATAAGAATTATGTCTGAGGATGCACTATGCATTTAAAATGAAATGTGTCTGCATATTCTTGCTGGTGGAAAGTGCTAAGTCACACAACACAATCAATTAAAAGTTAGCTGAGTGACTGCAACTTATCTTGTATTGTATAAAGAGAAAGGTCCTCACAGAATCAAAGCTTAATAAAAACCAAAGGTGTAGAAAAAATGGACAGAAACCAAATTTTTGATGCTGTAAAATTTACCTGAACTTCTTTTTCTCATTTTGCTACTGCCATCGGAATTTACATCATCATTCAAGACATGTGGCAGTCATACAGACCCAGGCCATAAAACTCCATCCATCCATTCATCCATCCATTATTTTGGTGCCATAAAACACCCCACCACGTTTTATAGATGAGGTTTTAGTTTTGGTCAGTTCCCATTCACCTCCACATTTTGCAAGATCACTCTGATACAAAACTCTACAAGCACCTTTTACAAGTAACCTGTAACCTGGCTAACTAGTTTAGCCTAACCTCTGTCATTCTCAGTGAGGCTGTTGGAGGACATAGCAGGCTCCAGTGAACATTACTTTTATTAACAAAACAAAAACTGAAACACTGTGGTTTTAATGACATCAACCAAAACACTTTAACTGTGATCATGAAGACAGCTACAATGACAGACGCCGACTGAAACACTGGGAAGGCTTTTAAAGAGACACTGGCTAAACATGATGCACGAGCAGGGCTGTGGAATCAGACAAGAGACATGTGTTTACAATAACGAGGGCATGACAACATGACATGACATGGAGACAGAGGCAGTTTCTGATATGGGCAATAAGTTTAGCCACCCAGAGTGCCACGACATCAGGGGTGGCAAGAAGACAGCATGCCCTGCCCTGCATTGCTTAGAGCTGGCCAATGTTTTTCCCAAGGGGAGGACGAGGGGGTGTGGAAACGGGTGTTGGTGTAGGGGTTCTGCCAGGTTGGCACCGGAGGGGTTGTTTGCCCAGGGCATCAAATGGGCTAAGACCGCCACGGCGTTGACAAGACATGACATGAATGAAAACTAACATGCATGGCATGCACAAAAAACGTGCCTGACCTATACAAGGCAGGGGGCGTGGCCAGGGACATGGAAGTGTCATAGTCAATTTGAAATCTGCAATAAGAATTTATTAACAAATTCCACAACATTTTAGGTTACTAATCTGGTTATAATGCTCCAGACTGTGTCTTTGTAATATTTCATGTAGTTGATTTTCCACAGTTTTATTCTTGTTTCTCAACTTTTTAATGGAATCCTTGACTTTCACTGACACAGCTCAGATCCTCATGAAATGTCTCTTTCATGTGAATTATTAGAATTTCTTATTGGAATTTCTTATTAGAAGATTTGTATGAAACAATAAAATGCCTTCAGTCAGTGAAAGTACTTCTACTTGAGCATGATCTGAAAGTATTTCTTACATTAACTTTAAATTAATTGCAGATATTATTAACCCAAAATATGTCATGTATTGTCTGGTCACCTTAATTTAATTTGATAATATACACCCGTTCCTTCATTTCAGACATACAAAAAGTGTTTTCCACTTTGTAATGTTGCCATTCCTTCTCAACACCGAGGATAACAAGTGATGAAGTGTTCAGGTGCTATTTTTTGTCTCATTCTTCCTGCAAACATCTTAAGGTGTGTAAAAGTGTGGGGTAGCTCTGCACTTTTCATTTCAAAATTATATAACATTCTGTATGGGGGACAGGTGCAGCCACTAACAGAATGGAGTGAATAACATCTCATTTGGTGCATATCAAGGTCTGGGATGAGAGTCAGACTATCGGTGTGTTGAACATGGGATAAATAGGCAGGCATCCCTCCAAGTAGATAAATAAGTACAGTGGAATCTTGACTTACGAGTTAATTTTTTCTGTGATGGTGCTCGTAACTCAATTAGCTCGTATATCAAATTAAATTTCCTAATTGTAATGAATTGAAATGCTATTAATTAGTTCCAGCCCCCCAAAAACCACACCCATGTTGTTTTTGTGGAATGTTGTTAATATGCCGGTGGCGGGAGCGCTGTCTTCAGAGCTTTGGAGGCATTATTTTAATTTGTATACAAAACCATTGAGAATTCTGTGTCCTGGGTCTCATAATAAATGAGTCTATTGGTCACTGGTGGTATCCTGCCAAATTACTTGGCACTCTTGCTTTTCCCAACCCCCACCCATCAAAACTGGTCTGAACACACCATTGCAAAGGCCAAATAAGTGGAGCTAGCCATCTCTAAAATGTCAAGCCTTGTGTCGTCAGCACTGGTGAGTACCTATTGACAGATGGCTGAGGAGGGCCAAATCATGAACTGTTGACAGGGTTCAGTCACTCAAGTTTTTAATGATGCTTATGGGAGGAATTTATCATCATGCTGTAGGTACTCTAAAGTGGCGGGCATCTGAAAGGCTCAGTAGCAAATGGACTCCATGTGTAGGCTCAGCAGCAGATGGCACTTCTAAATATGCCACATATACTTAAGATCTTATAATAGTTTTCAAATAACCACATGCAAAAAACACATCACACGTTATCTGTGAAATTAGACGTTAATATGATTCCCGTATAAAAGCTATTAAAGGCAAGTAAGTGTTCTTCACGTAGTCAGAACAAGGCTTTTTTAAATGTGTTCATATGTGAAGTGTGACAGAAATATAAGTTTCAAGGTGAAATGCTACACTGACACAGATTTAACTTCTGTCTTCTGTCTTGCATCTCTAATAGGATACGGTGTGTTCACATTACAAGTGTCAATCAAATCAATTTTATTGCTTAGACCTGATTTGGCTATATTAACCGTTCACATTCTTAAATTGAACCTGTGATGTGAACCCTCCTGTCACTGAAACGACACACACATGCCAACAACAAAAGCATCATGTTTGTACAAGGTTGCCAGGTTCATGGTTATTCCACCAAATTGGGCTACTTTGAAGAGGCAAACACTGGTACACTGTGTTGTTGTGGGGTTAAAGTGTTGTAATTTAGCTTAGGGGTAAGGTAACTGGGGGTTGTCTTTGTGTTAAAAAGTGTGCTTGGTGTGTGACTGTTTACCGCCGTTGTGTGACAGGTCAGGGATAGACAAATGTCTGAGTGTGAAGTGAGCATGTGCGAGTCTTAGTCTACCATCATTCATCACTGTTCATTCAGAGCATTCAGTAAAACCCGCTCAAAGACGATACCAACTCATTAATTCTCTTACTCTCTGCACCAGCCATCACAATATTAAGTTGAAATTATTGTTTTCACGAAATAAAAAAACTAAGATTGCTTAAAGTACAATATGTTATTTATTGATATACACATATAATTACATAAATGCAGTGGGGGGGGGGGGTTTCCAGTGTAACAGTCGTAGTAGTAAATTAATATATTGTGTCCCAAGCAATGGTTACTCATTGGCCTACTATGCCTGTCAACTCTTAACCAATCAAATTCACTGATTAATCATGGACACATACAAGCCTATTTATAGGTAGGCTTGGCATGCGATGGACAGCAACTGCAAGTGAAATGTTATTTATTAATTATTTATTTGCATGTATGTAGTGTAAATACTTTTTTGATGTTTGGTTTTATAATTATTGTTTACATAACGATACGTTTGTGGCTTAATAATGAAGAGCACAGACGCAGTTTATCCGAGCCGGTCAGCTTTTGACTTGGTGGCTAAATATATGCAAAGAAGTAATAATTCGGTGTTTGCATAGCAATACATTTGTTATTAATATTTTGGTTTGTAGTTTTTTCATAAATGTGATGTATGTACGTTTATTTATTAATTATTTATTGTAAAGTGAACGTCAACGACAGGTAGCGTACGGTTCGGATGGATATTTATCCGAACATACACAGGTACTAATTAGTCACTTAAACTAACCAATTCTCAACTGTCCGTATCATCCGGTTACTCATTGGTAACGAACCCTGTGTTATATAATTAAATGATGATGCTGACAATGTGACCTTTGGGGGGGGGGGGTGACGTAAATACATTAATATACA
>BRDA01030822.1:0-14291 GCA_036984385.1 Crenuchus spilurus | reverse complement strand
CATCAAATGTGTTAACAGGTGAAAGCTGTTCTGCAGCAATTGAGGAAGATCAAGCCTTGAAAGCTGGTGCTACTAATTCCTACAGAGTGAGAGGCTCCCTGAGCCACCACAGTATTCTGCAGAGCCATGCAATACTCTCAGGTATCCACCAAGCTGGTCAGGGGTTCATCCTACAGCAAGATAATGACCCACAACATAAGTCCAAGCTCTGCTAGAAGTACCTCAGGAACTATATATACTGTATATATACAGTATATACCTCTGTCATTTCCTTGTTGCCTCTTCATTATAGAGATTCACTCAGGGGTGTCAAACTCCTACACTGGAGGGACAGGTTTCTCCACAGTTTGGTGATCATCCTAATTTGAGTCAACAAGTAATTACCAGGTTTAATTGTAGTGTCAAAGCATTGTAACCACCAAACTATGCTGGACACCGGCCCTCCAGGACTGCAGTCTGTGTTAACTGCTCGACTGTGGTGTGTTGATTGCTCTGTACCACTCACTGGAGTCTTTGCACCACTGATATGTTTGGGAGGGAGGGAGACACTCAATGTACAAGTACCATTTTTGGTACACCTTCACTACAGGAACTCTAGAACATCCCATAAAGTTTGCAGTTTCTGGGATGCTACCCCCCTTTACCTGGTAGCCTATTATCATGCCCATTTGAACATCAGTCAAATCGCATCCTTTGACCATGATGATCAACTATCTGGTGTGCCGGTTTATTTATACATGCAGCAAACCCTGTCAGGTGGCATTGGTTCATTTCTCAGCCATTTGTTGTCATAATATTCTTATATAACTGCGTGTGCTAATGTAGTTGTTTGAAATTGCTAGGCTAATAAATAACTTATTTAATTCAGTACTGATTGATCCGATCGGGGCATTGTTAGTGGCATTTTTGGCTGATGCCTTGAAAGTTTCAACAGTAGCCCCAAATGTTTTTGAAAGTGAAAAAAAGTAGACGGACTGACATTCGATTAATAATCAATGCCTAGGGAGCACAGGCTAAGCCTCCAATATCTTTCCCATGAATCAATACCCCTGGATTGGACATAAAAATTCTATATCAATGCTTTTTTACTCATTTTTGTGGTTTCTGACATGACATGGTATAATAACATTGGTACATCACAGTGAATAAAAATGGACAAAGTACACTGCATAGCTGAAAACAGAAGTAGAAGTCTTTGAAGATTCAATTTTGTCCATGCTTTCATTCCTTTTTATTACTGTTATGCAGTGTTAGACATGCTTTCTGTCCACTGTATAAGAAATTCTCACTTTTATCACCTTCTTGATGCACAGATAGTGACTGTGACTCATCTGTGATTTTATGTGTTTCATTCTCTTCGTCTTTGTCACTCTTGGCTGGATATGTTTTGCAAATTGGAGACCTCTGAGCCAAGCAGAGACACTGATGTGTGTAAATCCTCCAGACAAGAAATTATGTACAAAATGATGTAAAAAAAATTAATGTATGTTATGATTCAGACAGCTAACATGGGGCTAACTGGTAGGGTACAAGCTTCCATTACTAGTTAGCAACATTAACCTTGTAGCGTCAGTGAAAAACCAAAGAAGCAAAATTAAGACACCAAAAATGTCCTGGTGGATGGAGTGAATCTAGAGGAAGAGCAAATTGTGTAAACTTGATTATCAGCCAAATTATTCCTTTAAGCTGAACTAGTCTGGTCGGTGCAGCGCTGCAGAAAAATATGACGTTCCTCTGGTTCTTTGCTCTGTGCAATTTCTGCATGCAAGAAGAAAAACATCAGCATTTTTCTCATAATGGTGTACAAAACTACACACTGTGAGCATGGTCAGCAAACCAAAGACACAACCTGTGACAGGTTTATTAAGTGTCCACTGTTTGATCAATGTGTTTGGAGCTCTGTTTCTTTTGCCTTTCTTCATTTGTGACATAAAAGAATAATATTAATATATTAACAGTTGAAGAAAAATTCCCAAAAAGCAGCCAAGTGCAGCTGCCAATATCTGGAAATTCCCGATAATGCTTCAAACCTCATTATGTTCCATTTTTCAAAGAAAAAAGTTAAACGACAAAGAAAGTTTGCTGCAGTTTGGCCAGACTTGCATGGCTGCTGCCCAAGTTTTAACCCATAGACAATACATAATGAATTCACTGTTTACTGAAGATTTGACATTTGGCAGTGGATTAACAGCTTTAAGGCAGTTCATAATAATCATAATCTGCTTTAAGCTGGATAACATACACTCTTTAAGGAGCAGCTTCTTCAACAGTTTTTAATAAAGATAATGGTCAACAACACTCAAAGCATTTTAATGCTGTTCTTTGGAAAGTGAAAGTGCTTAATTGTTGACCGATGTCAGAAGAATTTGACTTCTGCATTTTACCCATCCATGCAGTGAAACACACACACACACACACACACTAGGAGGCAGTACGCAGGTGTATAGCCCTTTTCAGGGTGCCCATGGAGCAGCCGGGGGTTAAATGCCTTGCTCAAGGCTAAGACCAAGTCCCTAACCACCAGGCCACAGCTGAAGTTTTGTTAAAGAATTTTTCAAAAAACAGTTCTATGTAGCACCAAAAAAGGTCCAATATTGTTACAAGTTGAAGAAGCTTTCTCAGAACTATACAGAATGTTAGAATGATGTCTGCACAATGTTTACACTCTTAAAAATAAAGGCCCCTGGGGGTCCCAAGTGGCTCAGCAGGCTAAGACACTGACACTATGACCAGACGATCACGAGTTCGAATCCTGGTCATGCTGTTTGCCATCAACAGCCGGTTTCCAAAACAAAAATTGGCAGATGGCGCTCTCACTCTGCCTATCACTCACACATTGCAATGTCCGCTGGCTCTGATTGGTCCATTCAGAGCTGGGATCCTGCGCTTTCCTCCAAGCGCATTGGCTCCCCAGTGACAGTGTATCAAACAGTAGTTCAAAAAGAGGTGGTGGCCGTATCACACACAGCAGAGGAGGTGTGTGCATGTCCTCACCCTCATAGAGTCAGGAACAGTGCAAAGTGATGGGGAGAGCCCCCTAGTGGATAGGATGGGTTAATTGGCTACTACCACATTGGGAAGGAGAGAAAATTGGCAAAAATTATAATAAATAAATAAAGGTTCCTAAATGCCATGGTTTAAGCTAATTCCATTCACTGGTAGAAAACATTTACATCACGTGGATCTTGTTTACCCTCACACATCTCATTCACTGAAATGTCCTTGAAGGAAACAAAAATGCTTCTTTTTCACCTAAGCAAAGGCAAACTGAAAATCTTACATTTTCTACCAATGTAAATATCATTAGTGTATGTATTCTCCACTCTAGCCTGTAGCCTGTTAACCTGCCCACAGGCAGGATGGGTTCAGCATGTGGCAGAAGTGAATGTGTCGGTGATGACAGCTCTAGTGTCTAACTCCATCAGTCAGATGTGTATGAACAGAACATCACCAGTGTTTAAACCAGCTTCCAGAGAGTTAAATTTATCTCAGCATGGCTGGCTTTACACTTTAAATCAGTCCGTGTTGCGTGCACTCTGCTGATTTGGCTGGTGTGCAGTGCCGTTCCGCTTTGGGGGAAATTCACAGAGCTGTGACTTCCAGACTTCTCGCTTGAATTCTGCAAAACCGAACGCTCGCAGCACACATAGCACCCAAACACCATCATTACGCATGATTTTACAGCAGTCTGCAAGCCATGGGCTGATCAGTTCTGAAAAATCCAAACTTATGATCCTGAAAATCCATCCTCATGTAAAAATATTGATTCTTTAACCCTCTAGATCCCAAACAGACCCAACCTACCACTTTGATTTTCATTGTACTAGTGCATCTCCAACAATAAGAATATTGTGAAAAAATCTTTTGTTCATAACCAATTATACACATATTACACATAAAGTGACAATTTTTGTTTAGATATTTTTGTTTCAAAAGTAATTTACTCAAACTCTAATTGACTTAAATATTCTAATAATCTGAGATTCTGGATTTTTATAACCTATATGTCATACTGTGAAACTTTCCCCGCAGCCTCGTCCTCATCACAGTCTCAAATCCATTTGCTATTTGTTTACATTCAGTCATGTCTCCGCCCACGTCATGTCAGGTCTTGTCATTGGCTGCACCTGTGTCTTGTCATTCCATAGTCCTAGTCCCTCGTCTGATCACCCCCAACACCCTCAAATATAATTCAAGGAATATACAAATTGCTTACTTGCTATTGCCAGTTTAATCTCAAATCTGATGGTTGAAGTGCATTACTCAATTACTACAGCAACCCATGAGCCATGGGCATAAAAGTCAGGGGATCCACTCAGCACTCACACCCTCCCACCACCCACCTCCCCACCCATCCAAGTGTGATTGCCCTGTCTGCATAGTTACACCACTGATTTTCAATGAAACATTATCATCATCACGTTATTGTCAATGCCTACTTGAACGAGCCCCATACACCCTTCTTGTGAGACTGTAAACATGTAAACATGCTCTGCGGTGATGATGAGGCAGGTATGAGGCTGCTAATGGCAGCGTGCTGTGTTAATTAAGCCACCCATGAGCCACTCGTTAATATGACTCCAGTACAGTGTTTGCACACTCATGCATGACTGAGAGTGCTAATGAGAGGAGACGTTCCCTTGGGGCCCAATCACCACTACGGGCTAATCACACACAGGAGAAGTGTGTATGGGGGTAAGGTTGTGTGAGGTGATGTGTGTGTGTGTGAGTGAATTTGAAAATATCTTACACAGAAGAGCCAAAGCATTATGAATACAGTTGATTATTTGATAAGAAAACATATTGAATTCTGGGATATAGCTGTATAACATCTCTGGCGGCTTCATCTCACAACTTACAGGACTTCAGAAGTCTAGCAGAGTCCACAACTCAGTGGGTCAGGGCATTCTCGGTGGCCCAACAGCAAAAGCATGTTGGTCATAATGTTCTGGCTCATCAGTGTCATTTTAAGGCAAAGAGTAAAACAGTCTGTACTGTCAGAGATAATGTATTTTACTAACTACTGTGGCTACATAACTGCATTTCTTAATGTCACACTTATTGGACGTGACCCAACTAAGAATTTCAAGACATTTCAAGACACTGAATTTGATTAGATTTTCTGAAAAGCTGCTGTTTTCCAGAGAAAAACTCTTTTCACACCAACAATCACTTCCCATCTTTATTGTATTACTGTGAGACTGTAAGGAAAGAGGAATAAAGGCCACAGAGGCCATTTAGACTCTGAGAGCCAATTCAACAGCCATTCTCTTGCGGCAGAGGATTGTGTTCACACTCACCGGCTTAAGAAGCCGCGGCAGCTGAAGGTTAATCCACATACACCAAAGTGCTCTCTTAATGAGCTGTGAGGCCGAAAGTGCCCAGGGCTCATACACACCACACCCTAATTACACAGAGGGTCAGTCCATCTACAGCCTGCACTCTCTCACACCTTAGGAACAAGTCATGTGACTCCATGGCCCCAGCCCTGATTGGCCTGTAGCCCCCCAGGCCATGCAGACACAGTATAGGCCGACACAATATTCTACACAAAAGTCAGATCACTCCTTTTGAAAAGCAAGCCCCTAAAATCACAAACATTATAATCTAGTAGTGACTTCAGTAAAAAAGCCCAGACACAAGTATGGGTTTGTACACATCATATACTCTGGCCACTCTCAACCCACTTTACAAACACAGGGTGCAGTCAGACGTCTAGCTGTGATGACTGACTGGTTTCCAGGACAGACGGCAAATGTGAGAACATTGGAAGGCAGTCAGGTGGTAGCATAATGTATCTTTTTGATTTTTGATACTTTAATAGTATTGCAGTAGAAGGTAGTGTTGTAGTCGAGACTGGTAGAGACAAGTCTAAGTCAAGATCAAGAACGGGATGCACTGAGTCAAGAGCAAGACTTGGGGCCCCGAGTGGCTCAGCAGGCTAAGACGCTAACACTATGAGGATCGCAAGTTCGAATCCTGGTCATGCTTTTTGCCATCAACAGCCGGGGCCCAAGAGAGCAAAAATTGGCTGTGCTCTCTCTGGGTGGGTAGATGGTGCTCTCTCTCTCTATCTCCCTACGTCTGCTAGCGCAGGCGTCTACTGATTGGTTCATTCGGAGCTGGGTATCCTGCGCTTTCCTCTGAGCACGTTGGCTCCCCAGTGACGGTGTATCAGAAGTAGTTCAAAAAGAGGCAGTGGCTGCATCTCACGCAATGTAGGAGGCTTGTGCTTGTTTTCACCCTCCTAGAGTCAGGGACATTGCAAAGTGATAGGGAGAGTCCAAACTGAGGGGATGGGTTAATTAGCTACTACAACTACATTGGGAAGGGCATAAAAATTAGCAAAAATTAAAAAAAAAAAAAAAAGAGCAAGACTTGTCAAGTCCGAGTCCAAATGAGATTGAGACAGAGACAAAACGGAGACTTCTGTGCAACATACTTTTATATATTTTTATAGATAACAGTATACTTATAGTACTATAGTACACTATAGTACATACATATATAAACTCTTACCGGGACAATTTCTATCAATTTACATTTGTAGGTGATTGTGTTAGGTGTCTTGCCCAATGACTCATTGGTATAATGTGGTGTACTTGGCCATGTTTGGATTTGAACTAAATATGCTGAGGGGGAGGAAGTACTCACATTGCCCCCTACTGTTTAAATTCAGAAACACAAACTTTGCCAAGATTGTGATCTGATCTTATATACCACATAAATAAATTATCAAAAAGGGGGTGCAAAGTTACAAGGGCGATGGTTTTAGTCATTTTTTTAAAGGGGGGGGGAAGGGGGGGTTACATCCATCAGCCCTGCTAGTGCAAAACGAAAGTAGCAAACTCCATCTTTTACATAATGAGCAAATTCTTCACCATCTAAAGCGGTGACTCAAAGACCTGTGAGTGAGTTATGGTCCAAATTCTGCTCAGTGACATTTCCACAGATAAAACACCTGGTATTTACTCAGTACGGTTAAGGCAGTGAGCAGTGTCCATATGTTTCAGACGACGTCTGTGTGTCAGAGCTGACAAATGGACTTCTGCATGGTCTGTATGCGGGGAAACCGACCTGCATAAGAACTCTGAAGCGTGTCCCACTGTGCGAGTTTGATAAAGGGTTGGACTGGCTGAGTGTCGAGCTAGCAAACTACTGTGCAGAAAGCATCAAGTCTGAATTTAATGCCCCCAGGAGCACACACACTTCAAAAAAAAAAAAACACTCGCACATACACACGCTGATGCAATTACCATCATTCCGCTCTTTAATACTGCTCATTCCCCAGACAATACAGAAGAAAGACAATCATCTGCATTCTACAAACACTGTAAATCCAATAACAAAACCATTTTCACAGTACAAATAATAAAACCAACACATATATACACAGGCAGAGTGGATTTTTCAACAGTGTGCCATGTTATTTGATTCTTTATCTTATCTCCACTTATCAACTTCAGCACTTACAAGGGAGACTCTGAGACAATAGACAGAAAGCCTTTAGTACCAGGTTTTGAGTGTAAATAGGAAATGTTCTGGGCTGAGTGCAGGTGTAGCCACATTATGTGCTCACAATGTACCTGAAATTAATGTTCGATTTACAAAGGTTGCACAATTTGTTTAACTACTTTGTGGTCAAAATGCTGCCATGTTTTACACAGATTCTTTTCATTAACCATAATCAATTTTTAAAGATTTTCTGTGAAGCTTTGTGTCACATTGCACACACGAAACAAGGGATGAGTGCAGGCGAAAAGAAACAAAGCTTTAATAAAGAAGATCCAGAAATCAAACAAGTGCCAGGCAAAGTGTCATACATGAAAGTCCCAAATGGCACAAACAAAAAGACAAGACAGACAAGGACAACTACAATTAACTAAACAAGAAAAAAAAAACAAGACAAAAAGCTATAATAAGAACTTAGAACAAGACAAAGGCTAAGTCTACAATGAAAACAAACTTGAAGCCAACACAGGCTAGGATAAGCTAACAAAAGATAACACATGCTAAGCTAATGTACATGGAATAAAACAAGAAACTAGCTAAGCTAAAACAGGACAAAATAAGATGAAAACTAAGGCTATGCAAATCAGGGCAAGACAGGATACAAACTACAACTAGGGTAAAACCAAACAAAGACAGAAACCAGACTATGGCTAGGCTAAATTGAGCAAAAACAGCAAGCAGAACTAAGAAATACAAAGAATACCCAGGCTTAGAGGAACAGGAGACCAGCTTTGTGACTACGTAAACAAACAGTAATACCAAGCAATGTGGAAAGTCTTGGGTTAAGCTTAAATAGCAAGGTTAATGATTTTCAGATATATATATATAATCCCCATATAATCCTACACCAAAAATGAATGGAATAAACAGCAAGACGTGAAAGGATATTACCTTTAATTTGTCTTAAATTCATATATCACCGTAAAATTCATGGAAAAAACATACACAATGTACAAAAAGTGTTGAAATGTGAAGTAAAAAATGCAGAAATTTTACATAAAACAGAGCTAAGTGAGTGAGTGTTTGTGAGTGTGTTATAAAGGCTAAGCAGTAAATCTGCAACACATTTACACACTTGTTCCCAATCCTAATAAAAGTGTATTATAAAGGCAAACATACATAACGTGTACACAGCACATTGAAGAGTGATGCACATGCTTTCCTCTAACTCTGGTTTGGGTTGCCAGATAACACAACACAGATCCCACTCAGAAACAGCTAATTTGTATAGTAAAAAAATTAGGAGAATAACATATAGTGATAATAGTGAGGGGAAAGGGTTAAAAATAGGGAAAAGGAAAGGAATATGTAGTAGTAAAGGCAGGTGAAAAATGCTATATCTGGGAAAGGAAAAAGTGTGATAACATGAAAAAGAATGTCATCAAATCTACAAAAAAACGTGAAATAACTTGAAAGTGACACATTGACCAATATAGTGCACACAGAGGAACCTGTGAAATGAAATGCATACACATAATATCTGTTCAGAGCAGTGAGCAGCCCTATCCACCACAGCTGGGGAGCAGTTGGGTTAGGTGCCTTGCTTCTGCCTTTTCCTGTCATTTTTTGGAGTTGAACCGGCATGGCCAAGGCTACCCCATTACATGACTGATGACATAAACATTTATCACAATTGAAAAAAAAATATTTCTTTATTATTTTTTTTATATTTGCCAATTTCTATCCCCTCCCCAATGTAGTAGTAGCCAATTAGCCCATCCCATCTGTTAGGGCTCTCCCTATCATTTTTGTAAGGACTCTAGGAGGGTGAAGTCAAGCACAAGCCTCCTCCGCTGCGTGTGATATGGTCACTGCCTCTTTTCGAACTACCACTGATACACCATCACTGGGGAGCCAATGTGCTTGGAGGAAAGCGCAGGATTCCCAGCTCTGAATGAACCAATCAGTAGATGCCTGAGACAGTGGACATTGCAATGTGAAAGTGATAGGGCAAGAGAGCGCCATCTACCCACCCAGAGCACGGCCAATTTTTGCTCTCTTGGGCCGCAGCTGTTGATGGCAAACAGGATTCAAACTTGCGATCCTCTGGTCATAGTGTCAGCATCTGCTAAGCCACTCAGGGCCCCTTTTTTTTTTTTTTTTTTTTGCATGAATTTTGAACTGTGATCACAACTTATATAGACACTCAATTTTTTCTATAAGAGGCACCCTGCTGTTCTCTACAAGAAAATCACAATCAGATTCTCCTTCAAATCCATGCATTTAAAGAATTATCCGTGCACATGTGGAGAAAGGCTTTCAGTGGAATTTAAGTCTGTTAAAACCAGGTATCTCAAAATCTCAAAAGCATACTGTCTCATGTTCCTTGAACCATGACTTCAGACATAGTGGCTACACAGAGCTACATGCCTTGAGGACCTGCTGAAAGAATATTTACCAGCAATATAACCCTATTTCACCAGAATAACAGCATTTCAAAAGAATAACACTCTCAGCTCTCAGAGCTTCACCTACTGACTCCTGTGGAGCTGTCTGTGATATTGTTTCAATTTATAATGCAGAATGTTTCTCCCTGTAGAACATTTTGGTGGGAAATAACTTCATTTATGAACTCTGCTATCTCATCACTTTCGTCTCTTTTGTCCCGAGCCTGTTGACCTCCTCACTATTTAACTGCATCCCTCAAACCCTGCAGCTCACAAACACTGAGGAGTTATCAGGCCAACAGAGAGAGAGAGAGAGAGAGAGAGAGAGAGAGAGAGAGAGAGAGAGAGAGAGAGAGAGAGAGAGAGAGAGAAGGAAAGAGAGGGGGGGTAAAACGAGAGAGTGTGGGAGAGCAAAAGAGAGAGAGGGACAGCGAGAGTAGAGGGAGAGAGAGAGAGAGAGAAAATGTGAGAGAGAGAAGGAAAGAAAAGGACAGTGAAAAGAGAGAGAGGGGAGAAAAAGAAGGAAGGGGGAGAGACGAGAGAGCAGGAGAAAGGGATGTATAGAGAGAGAAAAGAAAGACAGGGAGAGGAGGAGAGAGAAAAAGAGATAGAGAAGGTAGAGAGGGAGGAGAAAAGAGAGAGAGGGGTAGAGAGACAAAAAAGGAGAAAGAAAGGAGACAGAGGGAGAGAAAAGAGAGCAAGGGGAAGAATGAATGAGAGAGGGAGATAGACAGAGAGAAAAGAGCGAGAGGGAAAGAGAAAAACAAAGAGAGAGAGCATGAATATCCATATGAGATGTCTATACATTTCCATCAGTCAGATACAGGCACTACCATGCCAGCTCCCCAAGGATCCAAATGATTATGCTCTAGCATCAAAAAAGAACTCCATTCCCCAGAAATCAATGCTGGCCTTATCAATAAGGTAGGAAAGTCAATGAAAGAGAAACATCTCAGCTGTGCAGTGGGAAAGAATGACAAAGAAGGACTTTTTTCTCAGAAGCCCAATGTGCTTTCCCAGAGTGCTCAGCAGGAGGGACGCACCATGGTCCCTGCAAGATATCAGTTTAATTTCATATGCAAATATATGCGCCTCTTGTGAGCCTTTTCTCCTTCAGGAAGTGACCTCATCAATGCTCATCATCTGTATGTGGGTATAATGTCTCTTCACTGAGCTCCAGGCATGGATATGTTATCACAAAGGTAGCCTGGGGGCTAAACTGTAGCTTCATACAAATGATTGCCTTTCATGGGAAAGTCAAGTACTTCATTGTAATCTAGCCTAAGCCACTGTGGTTTGCAAATCAGCAAGCTAAAAGTTAACATACACCATGAACATAGCAAGAGCTAGCTCATTATATATGTAATTTCTGCCAGTTTCATATAATCCACTGTAGAGGTGTGTTATGTCATCTTCAGGAATAAATGGAAAAATGTAATACTTCACATGTAGCAATAAATGTTTTTGGATAAGTTCTAACAAACTGTGCAAGACTTGAATGGAAAACCAGATAATGAGAGAAGTTTAATTCAAAAAGGCAGGGTGTCATTTTTTATATTCATACTTTTATGGTTTTAATGTTTGAATTAAGATTGAATAGTATTAAATACTACACTGTAATTCTTAATTCCAGGTGTGGTGCGGTACAGCGGCTCCTCCTCCCCTTTTTTAGCATTCGGTAGGCAGTAATATTCCAGCAGGGAGACTTACTCCTCAACAGTCCCCCTCGAGTGGCGCTGCAGCTTTATTGTTTTTTTGTTTGTTTTGTTTTGTTTTGTTTTGTTTTGTTTTGTTTGAAGGGGGGGTTGTTTTTTGCATTATTTTTAGGTTCCAGTCCCCTCTACACACCGTAAACAAAGTATCCAGGTTTTTTTTTCAGACAGAGCCATGTTCCAGAGGGCCCTTGACTCCACCCTCTGTCTTGCGTCGGTCCAGTTACAGTAATGCTGTTTGAAAAGTAATTTTCTCAAACTCAGAATATTAAATAAATATTATATTCTATATTATATTCTAAATATTCTAATAACTTACGATTCTAGATTTCTCATTTTCATTAGCTATAAACCACATTCAAACCCAAAAATATGTCACTTGACATGTAATATCTGCTTTTTGCAGATAATGTGGTCCTGCTGGTTTCATCAGACCAGGACCTCCAGATCTCACTGGACAAGTTTGGAGCCAAGTGTGAAGCAGCCGGGATAAGAATCATCACTTCCAAATCTGAGACCATGGTAATCAGCTGGGAAAAGGTGGAGTTTCAGTATCTCTCTGGGTTGGAACCCTCAAGTGGAGGAGTTTAAGTATCTCAGGGTCTTGTTCACGAGTGAGGGTAAAAAGGAGCGGGAGACTGACAAGCGGATGGACCGGTGCAGCATCCAATTGATGCGGACTCTGTAATGGTCAGTTTTGGTGAAGACAGAGCTGAACCAGAAGGCAAAACTCTGGTTTACCAGTCAGTTTACGTTCCAACCCTCACAGACAGTCATGAGTTTTGGATAGAATGACGTTGCAGATACAAGGACATCTGGTCTAATTTCCTTGCTCTAATTTACAACTATGACCCGGAACCAGATAAGCAGAAGATGATGGATGGATTGACATGTAAAGAATAAATAAAATATATGACAGTTTATAGTTTTAAATTAAATAATTAAAGTTTTAAGGAACCATTTCACAATATTGTAATTTTTAGATGTGCAAGTATACAGTAATACAGTGGTAACCCTACTTACGAGTTTAATCCTTGGAGGAGCCGAGCTCGTTAGCTGGTTTGCTCGTTAGCTGGATGCATTTTCCCCATAAGAATACATGTAAACCTGATTAATCCGTGTCAGCCGGCCAATATACAGTATACTTTAATATGCTAAATAATGTGTTTATATGGGTTTTTAAAACATAAACGAGATGACGACGGCGCTCGTGTAGGCTATCCGCTAAGTAGAGGGAGACCGACAGTGCTCATGTAGGCTGGCGTCTAAGGAGGAGAGAAGGACGGGCGTAAGTGTATGGCATGGTTACACTTATCATATGAAAAGTAAAAGTAAAATGTATCTAACTTTCTTGTTCACTACCTTTTGCTACCTTTGCATCGCTTTCACTAGCACTTTCACTTTCACTGGACAGCGGTCAAAGGTAATGACTGACTTCTTCTACGCTAGCATCTAGGGGATGCTACGACCGCAGCGCCCCTAGCGGTTTGGCATACTTGAAGAAATTTACGCTACTCGTTACTTGGAATTTTACTCGTTACCTGGAGCAAAAATATTCCGAGATCTCGACTCATTACCTGGAATACTCATTAGTAGGGGATGCTCGTAAGTAGGGTTACCACTGTATATTGTAACTGTACATTATGACTGAACTTCATTTCATTTAAATACAGACCACAGGCAAAAACCTTTATAGATAATTATTTTAAAAAAAACTCACCCAGCTCCCCACTTGCCCTTCATTTTGAATACAGTTAAAATGTAAAAGACATTTTCATGCAGTATCTGTCTTTCTCTCCTCCTTCATCTCTTTTTTAACTCCTAAAATGAACTGGATGAAATATGGCACTGCTTTCAAAAGAGCTCCTCTGGATCTACCAGCAATATTTCACTATCCTCAAACCAGTCACAGTCCAACACACACCCTAACAGAGATAGAGCCTGTTACACACACACACACACACACACACACACACACAATATATACCACAAGTGGTCAGTTTACCATACTCAGCTTGTACAGCATAATGTCAGCAAGTTTAGTGCTGATTGCCAGCTAGAAGATAATACAGCCTTCCCCAGCACTAGCCTGTGAAGCAGTGGACCTGCGTTATCTGGAGTTATGAAGTTCCATCCAATAGCTTTCAGATGAATTGGAGTGTAGTTTCTGATCCAGAACTAATCACCCAACATCAGTACCTGACCTCAAGGAATGCAATCAGATCCTCACAGCAATGTTCTGGCATTCTGCAATAGTTATCATTCTGAGAGTATGAAGACATAATCATTTAGCAGACAGTAGGCATGAAGCCTGCAGTGCAATCACAGAGTTCTAGCACAGCTATGACTTTCTAAAGATTTACATATTTTTCTATATGACGTCTTATGAATTCTTTATGGGAGCAGATCCTGCTGCTAATATGATGTGGCAGTGTAATTATAATATTAATGCAGATATTACAGAACTGCCTGTATCAGCATAAATATGTTTGAGTGAAATAAACCAGAGATGCACTTTCAACTCTGCCCTCTGATGTACCCACAACTCACTGACTATGGACTGCTATATGTTTGTTTGACCTTGCTTTCAGCAGATGATCTCTCTCTCTCTCTCTCTCTCTCTCTCTCTCTCTCTCTCTCTCTCTCTCTCTCTCTCTCACACACACACACACACACACAC
>BRDA01030819.1:0-14861 GCA_036984385.1 Crenuchus spilurus | reverse complement strand
AACTCTGTCCTTTCTGAAGATAAGATGACACATGAGGATGAATCGGTTTCACGCCATAATCTGAAATACAGTGTTCATGATATTTCACTTAGTGCAACGCCTTTAAAGCATTTGGTTTTCCCTGCCTAAAACCAGTCAGCTTTGATAGCTCAGTGGGTTGAGCGAAGGACCGTATTAGTTATCTACAAGTTATCTTGTCAGTGTCAGCCTAGCTAGCATGTTGTAGTGGCACAGCTGAGTTAAACAGGATTTCTGAGGCTTAAACTGGGTTTGTAATGTGAATTGGTCTGTTAGCCGGGTTTGTAATGTGAATTGGTCTGTTAGCTGGGTTTGTAATGTGAATTGGTCTGTTAGCTGGGTTTGTAATGTGAATTGGTCTGTTAGCCGGGTTTGTAATGTGAATTGGTCTGTTAGCTGGGTTTGTAATGTGAATTGGTCCATTATCTGGGTTTGTAATATGAATTGGTCTGTTGGCTGGGTTTGTAATGTGAATTGGTCTGTTAGCTGGGTTTGTAATGTGAATTGGTCCATTATCTGGGTTTGTAATGTGAATTGGTCTGTTAGCTGGGTTTGTAATGTGAATTGGTCCATTATCTGGGTTTGTAATATGAATTGGTCTGTTAGCTGGGTTTGTAATGTGAATTGGTCTGTTAGCCGGGTTTGTAATGTGAATTGGTCTGTTAGCTGGGTTTGTAATGTGAATTGGTCTGTTAGCTGGGTTTGTAATGTGAATTGGTCTGTTAGCTGGGTTTGTAATATAAATTGGTCTGTTAGCTGGGTTTGTAATGTGAATTGGTCTGTTAGCCGGGTTTGTAATGTGAATTGGTCTGTTAGCTGGGTTTGTAATGTGAATTAGTCCATTATCTGGGTTTGTAATATGAATTGGTCTGTTAGCTGGGTTTGTAATGTGAATTGGTCTGTTAGCTGGGTTTGTAATGTGAATTGGTCTGTTAGCCGGGTTTGTAATGTGAATTGGTCTGTTAGCTGGGTTTGTAATGTGAATTGGTCTGTTAGCCGGGTTTGTAATGTGAATTGGTCTGTTAGCCGGGTTTGTAATGTGAATTGGTCTGTTAGCTGGGTTTGTAATATGAATTGGTCTGTTAGCTGGGTTTGTAATGTGAATTGGTCTGTTAGCTGGGTTTGTAATGTGAATTGGTCTGTTAGCTGGGTTTGTAATGTGAATTGGCCTGTTAGCTGGGTTTGTAATGTGAATTGGTCTGTTAGCCGGGTTTGTAATGTGAATTGGTCTGTTAGCTGGGTTTGTAATGTGAATTGGTCTGTTAGCTGGGTTTGTAATATGAATTGGTCTGTTAGCTGGGTTTGTAATGTGAAGTGGTCTGTTAGCTGGGTTTGTAATGTGAATTGGTCTGTTAGCTGGGTTTGTAATATGAATTGGTCTGTTAGCTGGGTTTGTAATGTGAATTGGTCTGTTTGAATGGCACAGACAGGTGGTGTGTGTTGTTTTTCGTAGGGTAAAATTAAGCTGAAGCTAGGTTTCACTTAGCAATTCTCAGGCAAAATTAACTTGTCAGTGTTAGCCTAGCTAGCATGTTGTAGGCCGGTGCTGTGTTCCTGACTGATGCATGACAGCAGGTGCTTGTTTTTTGTGGTCCAATATTTAAAATGCACCGGTGGTCCTGCACTGTACAGTGGTGGGTATTCAGCTTCTTCTTACAGGAGAGACTCTCAATCTCTCACAGTGAGCTGTGATTTCTTGGTTTTACTAAGTATCTTTGGATCATGTACTGAACCCTAACCATAACTGAAGCCACATTTCCAATAAGAAATAATGTAAATCCAATGAATCCGTTCCGAACACTCCAGAATACATTTTAGAATAACTAGTTTTACATACAGAAAACAAAGATAAATAAATAAAAAAAGACTAATGAAATGGATAAATGAACATTTATTAACATGAGGGCCATATAGCGGTTATGAAGCAATTATTAAGTCGTCATTAATAAGTCAGGAATGAGCGCAGCAATGCGGTTATGAAGCAGGTCTGTGTGTGTGTGTGTGTGTGTGTGTGTGTGTGTAGTGCAGGTGCTAGCAATTTGGGTGCCATATAAGCATCAAACGCCCTAAGCACAAATTATTAACAATAATTCAGTTTTTCTCAGTGCATTTATTTCCAAAATAACTGCTCAGTATTAATGTTTTGAAAATAGTTTAAAATAAGTAAGAGGAAAAATTGAAAATTTGATAAAACACTATTTTTGCCACATGGTCTCATCCTCAATCAACAGGATTCTTCCCATGCACAAAAAATTGATTTTGTCTTATATTTGGTCATTAAATCTCCAAAATAAATCGCCCAGTGATTGCATTAAAAAAATCTTATTGGCTGTTTCTTACATGTCTTCACATAAACGTCCTTTCAACCACTAGAAAAAGACGTCTTTTCACCTGTCACTTTCAACTAAAATGGAACATAGTTTCAACAAACAGCCTGGGCGTTTTTTCAACGTCTTTTTAATGACATAGTGCTGGGGGGGGGTAACATGAGGCTGCTCATTTGAATTACATTTAGTATTAGCTTTAAGCTATCAGTTAGCATCAGCTATTTCTTTAAGCTCAAAAACTTAAAAAGAGGCTACATATAAGTGAGAATCTTTGTTTTTAACTTATGTATCATGCAGATCAAAATGTACCACCACAGTCACTGTATTTAAATTTATATTTATATTGTGTCACTGGTGACGGTTTCTAGCTGAGACTGTCCAGCATTTCTTTAATAAAGTTAATTAAAGTTGTGAATTGCATTATGAGATTCAGTATACTTCAGACAGCTCTTCATGTGTACAGAAACATGTTGTTGATGTAATGACCAGTATCTTTAGTGCACTCAAAAAGTCATTTTGGACATGTACTGCTTACTATTTTGGGGTAAAATGAGTATACTATGTGAGTAATATGTAATATTCCATTTCTAATTCATCCTCAGAAATGGCCAATTACCTAGAATTATGTGAGAGGTGAGAACTAATCAGAGTGGAGAGTTTGTGAAACAGTCAGAGCATCACATTATTACATTATTAATGAGTTTAGTGAAATACTCACCATCCACCAGAGTCAGATCATATTTAACAGGGTCAAAGTCATACAGCAGCTCACTTTCTTCTGCCCACTCTCTACAAAGATGAGCAGTTTCAAAATACAGATATTACAGTTTTACCACTGAAGGCCTAAATAAATCCTCTCAGTATGACACACAAATGCAGTGAAAATACAGTATGTGGGCTTTTTTCTGCATTGTGTGATACTGTGAGGTGTGCTACAACTTTTGTCTGAGTAGATACTCACTGATGGTATGAGAGGTTGAGGTATAAACTGTATTATGAACGAGAAAGATCAACTTTTGGATGGGTTCCTGGTGTAAAATCACTGTTTTAGTGCTATGTGAACTGGTTATATATTCTACTTAACTTGACGACTCTAGTTTGAGAGCTGTAGAGTATTGCAAATTAATAATCATATGAATAAAAATAATAATACATAAGTAAATAAACACAAGTTCATCTTAATTTAAGTAACTTAATAGTACTTATAATTTCCCCTTTTCATATCACAGCTGTGTGCATGTAGCAGAAGAGTTTTAAAGGTGTTATTATTTGTACTGGAATACTATCTTTGATATTTGGTATTTAGACTAGATTTGGTATTTGATCATCTCTGATGTTCATACCTGTTTCTAGAAGGTGCGGTTAGACCTCCTCCAATCAGAAAACAGATGATCAGTAAGAGCCTAAAGGCGGTGCTTTTAAAGGACATGATGTAGTGACCAGCTGGTGGGGTTACACACTCAAAATCTACTCATATGATTTAAAAATAAATAGGCTATATGCACATTCTCTTCCGTGTTCCAAGTCAGCCAGCTCCTCCACTTCCGGTGATAGTGTCAAACAGAGCAGTTATGGTGTTTTGCAAGTGATGCAACACAAGTTTTTCCCAGGATTACGGTCAACTACATTACCTGTATAATTCAGACATCGTGCTATACGTCAGCAACAATAAAGGAGAAGGGCTTCAAACTATACTTTTGAAGTTACATCAACAATTATGAAGGTAAGATCCAATCGTGAAATGTTAGCCGTTTGGGCTAATATGTTTATTTACTAGTCAAAGCTAGTGTAGTGTTTCTGCTAACGTTATGTGTCAGCGTGTTAAAATGGTCATTTGTCCATCTAAGTTTCAAACAAGCACTCAAGGACAGATGTTGTCATTAGGGCCGAGTGCTTCAGGTCAATGAGGAGAAGTCAGAAAGCTCACCATTAAACTCAAAGAAAAACATACCTTATGCTGGTAAAAATGCAAGCTGGTCAACCAGCTTAACCAGCTTTACCTGACTGTGCTGTTTATTTTTTCAGCAGGGATGACAGCTATAAATCAAATACTGATAAAGCCTACTGTATGTACATAATTGGTACTATATTGCATCAATAATATTAGTGTAAAATCTGCAGAAGTACAGGGATTCACAGAAACTAGATTGACTTCTGAGGTTTGTCACTTTCACACATGTTCTGTGTGAATTTTTAATGAGTAAAGTGAGGTAAACAATGTTTTGACATTTCATTACAGTGAACTGTAGTCATTTGTTTTTGTTTTTTATGTGGTACTTTGATTTTGTATATGGATAATTGTTTATTAAAAAACATTTTGTGTAAATGCAGGTTGTTAAACCAGGGGGGTATTCCATAAAGCAGGATTTCCAAGTTAGCCAGATAGTTTAAGCCATACTTTGAGGACTGACCAATAGGGACGCCCTGCTGCTCTTTTCTCATTGGACAAGTTCGACTTCGGGCTTGAGTTACCTGGCTAAACTGAGTAAGCCTGCTTTGTGGAATATCCCCCTGGTCTTGTAAGCGAGATGACAGTTCTTTCAGCCAGACCCAGGGAGAGAAGGCTAGCAGAGGACATCAGGTTATTATTATTTTTATTATTGATGTTGTTGATGATGATTTCTGTACTAATTATTTTTATATAATTAAGTTATTCAGTTCATTATAGAATGCATTTTATTTTTGCATTTATAATTAGATATACTTTTAATTGATCAAGCAAGACAGCTTAAATCTGATTGCTTCAGGCTTTACACACATTTTTTCTAGTGCTACTTAAAGGAGCACTCTGTTGTGAAATGGACTTCGCGTGTATTGAACATGAAAACGAGTACAACGTTTTGTAAAAAGCTTACCTCTATTCACCCTTGGCATTCCGAAATACAGTGCTTCTAGCCTTGGCTACAAACGGTGTATTTCAGAATGCTGGGGGTGAACGGAAGTGGGCTACTCGCCTTAAGTTTGTACTAGGGCTGGGACGATATGGCCTAAAATCAATATTGCGATATATTGAGCAGTTCACCTCGATAACGATAAATGGACGATAATATTAATACACACATATCCCAAAAATAATATAAAAAGAATGTGTTAGGCCAACATAAATACTTCACAGCCAGTTATATTGATGGTACAATTCCATTTTTATAATCACTTTAATTCACTTTAAAGCATAAATAAATGAAGAAAATGTTTTGGACAGAAAAGACACCATTAACCTCATCAATACATTCACTCCTGTGGTGGTATTTAGAATTTACATCAAAAAGTTCCTGGTTTGTATGTTTAGGGTCAATATGCTTTCTGATGTTGCATCTGTTCATAAGAACTTTGCACATAGGACATTTTTCCCGAACAACAGATTTCACGCGAACTCTTCTTTTGAGTGCATAAATTCCCAGGTCTTCTTCTGCCCTGGGTGGACACGGCTTGGCACTGGGTGGACACAGCTCTGCACTGGGTGCATGCAGCTTAACACTGGGTGGGCACGGCTTGGTACTAGGTGTGCATGACTCAGCACTAGGTGGGCACAGCTTGGGTCTTGTAGAACATGGCTTTGAACATGGTTATTGTCATAAATTTTGGTATTGGTAAATTTTCGGTTTATCGCCCAGGCCTACTGTTGTACTAATTATCATGTTTCAATACACCCCCAGTCCATTTCATACCAGAATACTCATTTTAAACACAATATTTCTCTAGTCATTGTCTTGCATTTGAGCTTATCCAGAATTTGTCCAAATACTGTACCTCTGGTTGACTGCATTTGGAAAAGTGCAAGAAGGAAGCGTGTGAAGTTCTGTCTCCTGATGGCAACAATCCATTTACGCCGGTTTTCCGTATTGGAGGGAAATGTATGAAAGCTCAGTACTTTGTTGTACTTACTGGAGGCTTGACACAAAGGTACACGGCAATGTTCAGCAGTAGCGCTGTCAGCTCGCTGAAACTTAAACGTTTTAGCTCGGGACATTATTGCGACTTCACTAAACTAGAGGTGGGCGGATCGATCCAAATATCGATAATATCAATACCAACGCTGGTATTGATATTGAACAGTACTCGTGTAAAAAGATCGATACTCAAGCTTTTTGCTCTCCCGCATGCACTGACTGCTGCGCACGGAGATTCATCAAAGTCTACACTCTGTAAGAGCAGTGCTGTGCTGCGTCACACAGCACGGAGCAGCGCACCCTCTCCGTCGCTCCTCCCCTTCTCATCTTTTGCTGTTGCACCATGACGTGGCTCAGTGGCGCCAGCCAAACAGCCATGCAGGGCTCAGCCTGGCCCGCCCACTCGGCGATCTCCTCTAAGATTGTTTTATTTTTTACACTCTTTATTTAAGAAAACACGTAGAGAAGTGCACTGAAGGGAAGAAATTCCTTATTTTTTTGTATGTTATTGTATTGTTCGACTTGAAAAACAGAATAAGTTTGAAATTGTTTACAGTATTTGTTGTGATGTGTTAATTCTGTTGTATTGTGGTTTGTCAGCCCTCTACCTCAGGAGATTTTGTTTTAAGTTGTGTTGAGTGATATTTTTTACACTGTTTATTTAAGAAAAAACTAAATTGCAAAATCCTTATTTTTATTGTTTTTGCTAAGAACAATTCTACTTGAAAAAAAGAAACAAAGAAAGAAAGAACTAGAAAAGATGTCTAGTTAGGGGAGAATTTTTATTTTATTTTTGTATTGTGGTTTCTCCTTTTCTACCTCAAAAAAGATTTATTTTCCTAATGGTAAGGCAAACTTTGTTTTGTTACTGTTCCATTGTTATTAAACCAAAATTTTGACTGTGATATTTTCTTGTCACCTACAATATTTTGTGAAATTGTATCCTAGGTCTTTTGGATCCTTTGGATCTATGAAGCTTAAATATTAAAAACTATCGGTATTGATATTGGCGATACTGGCCCTGTATTTACTTGGCATTGAATTGATACCAAAATTCCCGGTATCGCCCACCTCTACACTAAACTCATCACAACAGTGTGTATAGTGTATAGTGGAAGTGAGTGAGCTGGCTGAGATTTTACCGGAAATACGTCAGCACCCCCGTGTGCATATAGCCTATTGACTCAGATCTTGTCTTTAATATGTATAGACTATTGTGATGTCATAATGAGACAAGATATAGACCCTGGAGATGAAATATGCTCTTTTCTCATTGGCTGAGAGGTGTATATTAATTCTTTATGTGTGTGTGTGTGTATACTGTATATATATAAAATACAGTATATGTGTTATGTCAGTCAGCAGTAAAAGTAAAATTATAGATTAAATTACACTTTCTTTACATGCATGTTGACTTTAAATTGTGCAGGGGAAACAGGCCATGCAAGAAAAAGCTAATCATTCTCTACTTCTGAATCCTCCTATTAACTAACCACATAATTATCAATATCATAATATTAACATGATCTTTTACTTGTTAAAACACTTTATATTAACTTTAACACGTTTTAAAACCTTTTATTTTGGCCTGCTCTGACATTGGTCTGATAAGCCAAACAAGCCTCATTCCCTGCAGTGATATTAAAGGTCCCTATCCTACATTTTTGTGACATGTATGTTAAAAACAATCGAAATAATAATTCCAACCAATCTTTATCTCCTAAAATATGCCTTACTGTACCTTTAAGACTGATATTGTACCTCTTTCTAAATATCCATCCATCCATCAATCCATTATCACACCCTCTTAATCCTTCTCAGGGTCACGGTTAGTCCCCTACCCCCTCACTGGGCGCAGGGCAGGGCATTACACTATTCAACTAAGCCCAGGACAGGGCGCCAGTCCATGCTGGGTGTCTTTCTAAACAGCAGTTCTGTAAACACTCCTTATAACTTAAGCATGAGTGAACGGTGCTACACTGCTGTAGAGTGAATATAATTTATGTAAATGTGATATGCATTAAAAGCAACCTGTTTTGGGAGCTTAGACTCCATGTACAGACTGTGAAATGAGATATATATGTGTTTTGAATCATAACAGCGTTTACCTGTTACTTTAAATTGTATTATTATTTATAGAGTTTATGTATCTCCAACAGATACATAAAATATAATATAAAGGTATAACTTGGAATATACAGTGGTAACCCTACTTACGAGCATCCCTACTAACGAGTATTCCAGGTAACAAGTCGAGATCTCTGAATATTTTTGTTCCAGGTAACGAGTAATATTCCAAGTAACGAGAAGCGTAAATTTCTTCAATTATGCCAACTGCTAGGGGCGCTGCGGTCGTAGCATTTCCTAGATGCTACCGTAGAAGAAGAGGTCAGTCAATACCTTTGACCGCTGTTCAGTAAGTGCCTGTTGAAAGCAACGCTAAGGTAGCAAAAGGTAGTGAACAAGAAAGTTAGATAAATTTTACTTTTACTTTTCATATGATAAGTGTAACCATGCCATACACGTACGCCCGTCCTCCTGTCCTCCTTAGCCGCCAGCCTACATGAGCACCGTCGGTCTCCCTCTCATTAGCGTCCAGCCTACACG
The DNA here is from genome assembly GCA_036984385.1 of Crenuchus spilurus. Lineage (NCBI taxonomy): Eukaryota > Metazoa > Chordata > Actinopteri > Characiformes > Crenuchidae > Crenuchus > Crenuchus spilurus. The sequence continues at coordinate 6,019 of BRDA01030819.1, read as the reverse complement.
AGCGTCGTCATGTTTATGTTTTAAAAAACCCATATAAACACATTATTTAGCATATTAAAGTATACTGTATATTGGCCGGCTGACACGGATTAATCAGTTTTACATGTATTCTTATGGGGAAAATGCATCCAGTTAACAAGCAAACCAGCTAACGAGCTCAGCTTACGGATTAAACTCGTAAGTAGGGTTACCACTGTGTATATATCATTATCGCATATATATATCATCATGTTAAAAGTACTCAGTATGTAATATTTTATTTTATTTGTTATATTGTATTTAACTTCTCATTATGAGATTGAGAGTAAGAATAAAATTTAATTGTTTAAAGAAAGAAAAAGTCCAAAATTAGTAAAAATTCTGTAGTACCAAAATTAAATATGAAATGCAGTTCCCAGTGTGGCCACAAGAGGTCAGCAGCGCATTTCACAACACAATACAGTTTCTTTTTTCACCAGATCTTTACTTAATAATAACTTTTGCGTGGTTTTATTTCCCCAAAGATACCCAAACCACTCTTTGCAAATGAGTTCTGATTGTGTCTGTATTAGGCCTCATTTTAAAAGCAGGCCAGATTAAAATGCTATTTTTTATTATTTCCAGATTAATTAAACACATTACTTCAACGCAAGAAGTTAAAGTATATGTCATGTGCACACTCATCAGAATATTATGACCAACCCCTTCCCTTGTATCGCCATTCATTGTCCATTTTAGCTCCATGGACCATACAGATGCACTTTGAACAGAGTGTAGTCCATCTGTTTCTCTGTATACTACAATGTTCTTCAATGGTCAGGACCAACACAAAACAGGTGGGTCATTCTCAGAATGATATCTGATCTATAGATAAATGGGACGATGCTGAAATTAAATACTGTCACTGTTATTTCTCTATAATATTTGTTTCACAGAATAATATATCAGAGATCTGTTGATAACATGGGTCACCACAAGACATTTGAACTTTTATTTCATCAGCGAATGTCAGGTTTTGCTGAAGTAAATATAAGATCTCTATGAAGCAGATTATTCTTATGGAAATCTGACCTTTTTTATTATTCTGAGAGAACAAAAACACGCAGATCCATCTTAAAGACACATACATTAGGCAGAAATATAACACTGATGCATCTCACACACACACACACTCACTCTCTCTGTGTGTGGTTCAAAATACTTACACTAGTGCGTCTGCCAAATTAGAAAATTATGGGGAAAAAACAATGTGTTCATTATTTAAAGTTAAAAAAGTCACTTGTCACATTTTTTTTTCATTGCACATAATTTGAAGAATATTGTTTTTATTAAGAAGGAAGCTAAGAAAAGATTTTCCTTTTTAAGACACTTTCATAAATCTGGCCCCTGATGTATAAAATCTGATACACGTCTTTTGCCGCCTGGTGGATGATCCATGCAGTGCAGGCACCAGAGGATACATGCAGATTTCTCAAAAAGTAAAGGAAGCTCAGTGTATAAGCGGTTTGAAAAAGTTTATGTTCTACATGTTTTGTTTGAATAAACCGGATTAAGACGTTAAAACCAGATGTATGAAATATACAAAACAACTCATTTATACATATAATTAGTTTTTCCAAATTTGCCTGGAATTGATCAGAAGGTAAAATTACCACAAATTTCAAGGAGTTTTTTGGCAATTGTGGTGATTCAGTCTTCATAGAATTAATAAAGTAGAGACAGAAATGTTATTATAAGGCAGTTACAGAGTGAGAAAAGCCTGCTGGATGAAAACAAATCGATCTGTAAGAGCAGCACTTTGGTGGGAACTGTAAATATTATCAGCAATATTTCATGCTAAAATCTATATTTTGTTAAAAGAATCAGTTTTTTTAATTTGGAATCACATAGTAGTAGAATGACAGTTTTCATACATGCCCACAAATATATTTATACATATATAGATAGCATCTGTCAAATGCTGTAAATGTAAATGTATCATCAGACTATTTCTAGAAAGAGAGTATCTGGTATCATTTCTTTTCTGCTTTTTAAGCAGCTATGCTCAATATTTAATGTAATTATTCAGTGATGTTGACTGTGAAACCCCAAAATGAAGCTCCTCCCAGTTCAATGTAATTACTTTACAAAGGTTGTGATTTTTGAGTCCACTGAACAGGTGTAATGAAGTATCAGCTTAAAACAATTCTTTGATTATTTATCTCGTTTATTTGCAGACTGGCTGTGACCTGCTGGTTAGGAACCCGTCCTTGTGACCAGATGGTCGGCATATCGATCCCACTCCTTTTGAGCAAGACACCCCCAACTGCTCCCTGGGTACTGTGGATAGGGCTGCCTTCCGCTTCAGGTCCACCAGCATGTTCACTAGTTTGAGTTTCTCTGCACAGATGGGTTCAATTCCTCTTTGTTCAAGCATGTAAGTAAATGATGATGCAGTTTTACTCTGTACTATGCTTTAATTTTAGAGAATGTACATGATACATGAGATTCTTTACCCAAAAGATGGTGAATAAATGTAAAATTAATGAAGATCTGGTGATGAAATGTGGACCTAAAATACTGATGTTACATGTGCTGAAAATGTCCCAGCATGCAGTTCTTTTCTCCTTGTCAGGAGGTGATGTGGTCTGCATGGAGACATGCATAGAGTTTGTTATCCAGCACATTCACACCATCAACACTTCCTCCTGTACTGCGACTGATGGAGGCGGCTGGATGGGTGCCATGGATATTAGTCATCAGAAATGAACAACGGTCTACCTGCACTGTAATCATACATACACATTTCACTTATATAGCACATTTCTAGACACCCAAGGACACTTTACAATCAACACACTTCATATACACACAAACTGGCAAGAAGCAGCAGCCAGACATGCACAGCGTATTCTCAACTATAAGTGACCATCCACCTGGAGGACTGCATCGAGCACTAGAGGGATCACGGATCACCCAGGACAGAGTCCCAACCATATCTGGCATACACACACATTCATACACAGACATACACACACCAGGGTCATTTTAGAGTAGCCAATTCATTTGACCTCTATGTTTTTGGACTGTGGGAGGAAACCGGAGACCTCGGAGGAAACCCACGCAGAACATGTAAACTCCGCTCAGATGTGGACTCGAACACAAGACCTCAGTGCTGAGAGTCAAACGTGCCAACCACTAAGCCACCGCGCCACCCCAAATCATACCTGTCAGTCTTTTTCACACAAACTGAGGTTTATTTTATCTTCATTAGTGTTAAAGTTATTCAGCTAAAGGAGCAAACAGGACACCCTGTATCAGTAAAAATGTACAACGGCGGGTATAAAGAGGGCACAGGCGATACATTGGTCTTGGCTTGAATGTGACAGGCTGGTGATGACAGTGTTGAAAAACTGATTCTGTGAAATATTTGCCGAGCTCATCCCGTCATAAATTCCATCTTGACATCTCAACAAAAGCTCATTGTGCGCTCGGATCAGCTCGGCTTCGCCAAAATCACGTTAACTTTCCTCCGCTGGCTCGCTGCCAACTCCATATCGCAGCCCGGCATCTTTATGAGCCTACAGGTTTAAAACCTGCTCATAAAACTTTCCTCTGATGCGCTGTCAGAGAAAGAAAGTCAGGTTAGTGTCCTACATAAAGACTCCCAGCACTTCAAAGCTTCTCTGCAGGGCTGGCAGAGGCGCAGGAGTGCAGGTAAAATACAGCAGGTGTGTTTATATTGAGCTCGCCTTTATGATAAAGAGCCTTTAGGTTTCAGAGGAGAGACCAAATCCCTGCATGACTTTGCATTGTGTTGGCTTTACAGTTGGACAGCTGTTATAGAAGTAGGCTAACAGCCGTTTTGGCTTTATAAGCACATGTACTTTGTTTAAAATCACTATTATTTCTGTTTAGTAAGAATGCACAGCTTTTAAAGGGTCCACGTCCTTGTGTTGCATTTTATTTTTTCTCCTTATGACCTTTTAAGGCCCACTTATGACTGGGATCATGTACTAAAATCACTCATAACAACCATTTGACAAGTCTGTTTTTGTTACCTTAACTTTAAGACATCAGAATCAGTTTAGTGTGAAAGGGGCGGGGCTAAACTCCAAGGCTGAATGCATTTGTTTCTGTGACATCACAAAAGTGATGAATATTTAACATTCTGTGCAGTTAAGTGAATGTATGGACACTGTTTTGACCATAAAATGGGACTAAAACATTACATGTACATATAATTGAACACTATATACGGAGTTTAGTCCTTTTGTTCAGTTTTGTTTCCCAAATTGCCTTTGAAACATCATTATTGTAACTGATCACATCGTCTGATTGTTTTTAATGGTGCTGAACTGCCTTCTGGTGTTTTTCTCATAATGACACTGATCATCACAATGTCACCCTAACAAACTCCAAACTGAAGCTTTTGTATATTACTTGAGAGACTTATGAACCACAGTGTCATTCAGGAACAGCAGGAGGCGCTGTTTCTCAACTTCCAGCTCCTAATTGCTTAATGTTTCCGATTCTTTAAGTGGGTTTAAAACATTTGAGGAGGAATTTAAACTAAAGATAAACAGCAGTGATTTTGTAGAAGTCTAATCTGTGAGAAAACAAGGTTTTATTTAGCGCTGATGTGTGTGAGAGATCCTCAGAAATCCCCGAATTCCTGCAGCTTCAGCACTCAGGTGAATAATTACATACTGCAGTGTGACTGACATGGGAAGCATACGTGTAAGTTTGATAACAGTCGAAATAATATGATACATATGATACATCAATCTGTTTCTCTGTGTACTACAGTGTTGTTCAATGGTCAGGACCCCCACAGAACAGGTGGATCATTCATGGTGGTGGTGTGTTAGTGTGTGTCAGAGCTGCTGATGTTTTTAAACACCTCAGTGTCACTAATGGAGTGAAAATAGTGACCAACCAGCCAACAGTGTCAGGACTAGACGACCAACACAAACTGTGCTGTTACTGTCTCTGACTTTACATCTACAAGGTCGAGCAACAATAAGGGTTAAGCACTGTTAACTCCCTCCTGTCTCCGTAGAAGCCTGAAAGCATCTGCTGCACCATGTAAAATGCAACAGGTATGCTAATTTCAGCTTCCTGTAAAAATCACCAGAAAACACAGCAGAAATCACCAGAAAGCACCTAAAAATAGTCCACCAACCAGAGAATAGTGTCACCAATGTCACCTCTAATGGTTACTAGAGGACCAACACAAACTGCTAAGCTACTTTCTCTGACTTCACATCTACAAGGAGGACCAGTGTCACAGAGAATTATCCACATACTCTGTGTGCGTCCTGACCATTGAAAAACAGGTGAAATGAAGTTAATGAAAATATATAAAATACATATGTACACCATTATTATTGGTCACAGGGTTTGTCCTTACAGTGCTATAAAAACCAGTGTGTGTGTGTGTGTGTGTGTGTGTGTGTGTGTGTGTGTGTGTAAAAGCTCAGACAAATCGTGGCTGAGACTCCTGAACAAGTTGCATCCTGTCGTTTCTCTCATTTTTGATCTTTTATTCCTTCGTTCTCTCTTTCTCCGCTCATTTACTCTTTAAGAAGCCCTGCTGTAGGGTCTGCACAGGTGTTTGTGTGTGTGTGTGTGTGTGTGTGTCCACACTGAATGCATGATAAAAGAAATGATGTATGTGTGTGTAAACAGCTTAATGCCATCAACACACAAGATAATTCATTCAAATACCTCAAAATCCCCCATCAAAGCACAACATTGAAAATCTCTGCAGAACTATAGACAATATCACAAATACAGATCAATTAGTTAACAAAAGCTGCTCATATTTCATCTTTGACAAAAGAAAGTCTTGGCAGCAACCTGCAATTATGGTTATTAACTTTATTCAACTACAACTATGTCAATTATTCTGCACTTTAAATATTTCTTCTTATGATACAGTGAGGAAAATAAGTATTTGAACTAAGTTCTCCCACTTAGAAATCATGGAGGGGTCTGAAATTTTCATCTTAGGTGCATGTCCACTGTGAGAGACATAATCTAAAAGAAAAAATCCACA
>BRDA01030818.1:0-10000 GCA_036984385.1 Crenuchus spilurus | reverse complement strand
TCACTTATAAATGATCTGAATAAATGTGTGTATGTTTGTGTCAGCTGTTATGATGAGTGGTCTTATGAACAGTACCGTACAGTAAAGTTTACAGTAAAGTTTACAGTAAAACAATCACTTGTAATTATTTTAAAATGTGTGTATAATAAGAAATGGTTCCGCTAACTCCTGTGGATGTTCTACCAGTCCATCAGAGTCCTCTTTTACACTGTGGTGCGCTGAGGGACAGCACATCAGAGGACACATGTAGGCTGGATAAGCTGAAGGGGAACCAGCTCTGTGGTTGGCATGAAGCTGGTGAAAGTGTCACACTGTCATCAGCAACCAGAGGAGCCTGTTCAGGAGAAGCTTCTCAAATGCAGGACCAATAGACTCTGACAATCCTTTGTCCCTTATGCCAACACACTGGTAGCCACCTCCCACTAACCATAAACTTATGGACAATGTGCAATATTTTGCACTTAAATTTTTGCCTTAATTTTAATTTTTACATGTATTTTAAGTTAAGAAGACTAGTTTTACCTTTGTTTAGCGGTGATGTTTATCTTTTATCTTTAACCTTGTGAGCTGCTACTGTTTTTTCTGCTGTGAGAGCTGCCAAAAACTGAACTTCCCCGAAAGAGTCTTAAGAGGGATTAATGAAGTTTTATCTAATCTCTCTCTTATCTTAAAGCTGAAAGCTTTTATGTGATGTTCACCACCATGTCAAGTTTTATTACAACCATATAAAACACATTCCCCATCAATCCGAAGAACAACCTTCACAATGCAGAGAACCACCGCTGATCTAAAATGTTGTAGCTGTTTATTATGTGGTGGTTTCGGTGCTTTTACTTTCAGTTTCTTTTTCTTGAAATCAGTTTCGGCTCCAGGCTAAACTGGTTTGGGAGTGCAGCTACACTGTAAATCCCAACGATGAAATTAAGTAAATAAGACTTAAGATACAGTCAACAGTTCACTAAATCAAACATCTGAGCTCATGGAACTGCTAGCATTTGATTTAGTAGAGCTCTGTTTGCAGTTTTAAGTCAAAAAGCCGCCCATGTTTGACACTTAAACACCTGAATTTGAATGTAAACACAGTTAAGTGAACTGAAGTGGAGCTTCTATGGAGCCGTTTTGTTGGTTCCTGTTAATTATTATTAGTTATTTTCAGTGGTGGACAGTAACAAAGTACATTTACTTGAGTACAGTACTTAAGTACATTTTTTGAGTATTTTTACTTTACTTGAGTATTTATTTTTTGGTGAATTTATGACTTTCGGCTCCACTACATTTCTAGGAAGCTCATCATTACTCGTTCCTTTTTGGCTCAACATTAGGGTTTTCGTAACAGAGCTGAAAATGGATCGTGTCGAGTCGGTCACTGTCTCTACTCCGGTCCAGTTTTTTTTTTTAACCGTCTACTTTCTCTTAGTTTGGCTGGTGATATAAGTTGGAAAACTTTGGGATATAAGTCAGTTGGAAAACTTTGCTCGTACTGAATGCGGTGCTTTTGAGAAGAATACAGTGAACAAGGCTGACATATAAATAATACATACAGTATAGCAACTTCTGATCAATCCATATCAATTTCAGACTTAAAACAATGTAACGATTTAAGCCCCACCCACTTCCGGTTAAACCACACCCAATTCAGGTTTAGGCTCCACCCACTCCAAGTACAGATAAGGATACAGATCATTTTTATTTTATTTTATTTCATTCAATAATAATTTACTTCTAGGTTTTTGCCAATTTTATTCCCTTCCCAATGTAGTGGTAGCCAATTAGCCCATCCCCTCCGTTAGGCCTCTCCCCATCACTTTGCACTGTCCCTGACTCCAGGAGGGTGCAAGCAAGCACAAGCCTCCTCCGTTGCGTGTGATGCAGCCACCACTTCTTTTTCAAACCACCTCTGATACACCATCACTGGGGAGCCTAACGCGCTCGGAGGAAGGCACACAGGGTCCCCAGCTCCGATTGGACCAATCAGTAGACGCCTGATCCAGCGGACATTGCAACGTGAGAGTGATAGGGAGAGAGCGAGAGCGCCATCTACCCACCCAGAGAGAGCACTGCCAATTTTTGCTCTCTTGGGTACAGATAATTTAGATGGTTGAACAGATCCAGATCCAGATAGTGGTGTACTCTCTCATCCCCACTGAGGTTTTACAGGTGGTGTAGACTTTTTGTTGCAGAGTGGTTCTACATGTCAATACATTATCAGGTGGTTTCAGAAAGTTACAAGGTTCTGTAAAAGCACTCAAAACAATACAGCAATGTACTGTACAGTACTGATATTAGAAAATAGAATTTGCACTTTTGAATACTTAAGTATTTTCAAAAGTAAGTACTTCAGTACTTTAACTTGAGTACTGAGCACTGAGCAACTTTTACTTGTAGTTGAGTAAATTTTGAGCATGAGCATCAATACTTTTACTTAAGTACTAGAGTTGAGCACTTTGTCCACCAGCAGTTATCAAGTCAAATTACTTTTGGGTTATATAATGTTATCTGCATGCTAAAAGTTAGTTTAAGGTGTAGCCAATCAACCCACCCATCTGCTATGACACTCTTACAATGTTCCTGACTCTAGGAGGCCTCCGCTGATGCATGTGAAGTCAGCCATCGCTGCAGATACATCACTGCTGGGCTGCATTGCACATTAGTAGTGATGGAGAGAGAGTGTGCTCACCTCTCAGCACTGGTCAATTTTGCTCTCTCAGGTCCCGGCTGATGATGGCATGCAGCATGACTAGGATTTGAACTTGTGATCATCTAATCATAGTGCCAGCACCTTAGTCTGCCGAGCCACTCAGGGCATCACATTTAACCCATCTGTGTAACACACACATGCCCAAAGCAGCCTCTCTCCACGGTGCCTGGGGAGCAGTTGAGGGTTAGGTGCTTTGCTCAAGAGCATTTCAGTCATGTCCTGCCAAATAAACAAACTGGCAACCCTCCAGTTACAAACCTGAGTCCCTAACCACCAGGCCAGTCATCCCTAAATTTGCCTTTGCTACCTCCTGCTTGCTAAGTGTGCACTCTACCATTTAACTTGATAAATCTTAATCCCTCGACAGTCTGAATTTGTAGAACTAAACATGCAAATGCAACAAACGTCTGACTTTTGATTTTATGAAAAGTTGCCAGATTTACAGTGTGTTTCATTTTCGTGCAGTGTTTGAGTCATTACCAGCACTCCCAGGATCTTGAGCAGCAGGTACCATGCACATGTTAAGATGACCGAATCCCATTGCTGAGCAGTGTGTTTGACGTCTCCTGTGAACAGCACCAGAGACACCACACACAACCCAATCACTGTGGCACTGCTGAAACAGGCCTGAAGCATTCGCAGGACACTCCCACCATACCTGCCAAAGAGCAACACAATCACCATTAAACATCAACTACACTGTAGACATGCATGCATTAGATTAGATTAGATTAGATTCAATGCCAATGTCCTTATTTAACCCATCCATGCAGTGAAACACACACTAGTGAACACACTGGGCTGTGAACATGTCCCTGAAACGATGGGCAACCCTATCAATGGTGCCCTGAGAGCAGTTGGGCAGTAGGTACCTTGCTCAAGGGCACTTCAGTCATGACCTGTCCGGGAATTGAACTGGCAACCTTCAGGTCACAAGACCAAATCCCTTACCACCAGACCACAGCTGCCCCGGCTGGCATGGACAGAGGCACGGTGGCTTAGTGGTTAGCACATTTGCCTCTCAGCACTGACGTCTTGGGTTCGAGTCCCTATCTGAGTGGAGTTTCCATGTTCTCCCCGTGTCTGCGTGGGTTTCCTCCGGGATCTCCGGTTTCCTCCCACAGTCCAAAAACATGGAGGTCAGGTGAATTGGGTACTCTAAATTGTGTGTGTGTATGTGGTCACATCCAGCAATGGACTGGCACCCTGTCCTTGGCTTAGTTGAATAGTTTACTGTCCTGCCCTGCCCCAGTGAGGGGGTAGGGGACTAACCGTGACCCTGATAAGGATTAAGCAGGTGGGATTATGGATGGATGGGACAAATCATGTGATCCTAATGTTTTGAAATTTGCCATTTTGCCATCTCTAGGAGCAACACAGGATGGGCAGCAGAGCAGTAGTGCCTGGGCAGTAAGGGATTAAGTATCTTGTCCAAAAGCGCAACCATCTACATGGCCCCCAAGATGGTTGGGACAATATTCTGGTGCTGAAGTTTTTGAAAGACGTGTACAGAACACAGCATTCCAGCATAACAACACCATACTCACAGCAAAGCATGGTGGTGGTAGTGTGATGGTTTGAGAATGATTGATAAGATCACAAAGTTGGCTCTCTATCAAAAAATCTTGGAGAACGTCCACCCATCAGTTTGTGACCTAAAGCTCCATCACAGACAATCAAGTCCACCTCTAAACAGCTGAAAAGAAACAAAATTAAAGTTTTGGAGCCAAAGTCCTGACTTGAATCTCATTTAAATGTGTTCCTTCTCAAAAACTTTCCATCCATCCAAATTCTTAAGTGCTTAATCCTGGTCAGGGTCACTGGTGTCCCCTATTCCATCAAAGAACACTGGGCAGGGCATTCCACCAGAACAGGTTGCCAATCCATCACTGGGCACACACACTAAGATAATTTAGAGTACCCAGTTCATCTAACCTCCATGTTTTTGGACTGTGGGAGGAAACCGGAGACCCTGGAGGACATGTGGAGAACATGGAAACTCCACCCAGGTGGGGACTCGAACCCAAGACTCCAGTGCTGAGAGGTGAGCGTGCCACCAAGTGACCATGCCTACTCTCAAAACGCTTCCTCTCAAAAATTCCTCCCCAGTGATGTACAACACTCATCACAAATATTTCATTGCAACTGTCACTGCCAAGAGTGGCACAGTCAGTTTTTGGGTTTGTGGTGGCACTTACACTTTATCTTCAGTAAATTCTGACTTTAAAAGTTGCTCTTGTGTTTTTTTATCATATTAATATTAGTAGAATGATCTGAAGCAGTGTGACAAATTAGTGAAAGCTGGAAAGTCATCTCACCTGTGCTGTAAGTGGAAAAGACCTTCCTCTATAAGCAGACACAGGCAGTGCAGTGCTGTGCCCAGGATCAGTGAGAGTGAGCTGCGTCCAGAAGCTTCTCTGATGAAGCTGGAGTCCAGTATGCCCAGCATCCCCAGTATAACAAGAGCGACCACCACCGCACACACAGCTGAAGTCCAGCCGCGTGGCCGAGGAACCATACTCTCCACTACCATCAGCACCTTTGTCGGTACACAGTACACACTCAGCACTTAAAGGACTCAGTTTGATTATATTTTGGGGGCAATAATAAAAAATGCTCAATGTTTTTTTTGCTCAAACACATTGAGATAGCACTTTATGGTAAAATCAGAACATAATCTGTGCAATAAGACGCTAATTTTGTTCACTTTTTAAACACCACACTCATCTGTGTGATGGTGCAACAGCACTAATGGTTCAGAATTTGATCCAGTTTATTCCTTGTGGCAATGAAGCATTGCTGGTTTCATACAAGAACATTTTGCATTTCTAGTGACCTCTAGTGGATGTTCTTTCTCCTAACATACCTCCACCGATTGGTAGAGATAGCACAATCACATTGTGTTAAGTTCAACACCTTTTTCAATAAAATACAGTGACTTAAATGTGCTCTACCAAATTTTTGAGCATGATGTTAAAGGGTTAAAAAAGACTTTACTTGTAATTGTAACTTTATCAGATGCACTAGTAGAATTACTAAAAAAAGGCTACATACAGAACCATAAAAATGGTTCTTTGGCTACATTTTTTCTTTTTCTATAGAACCCCTGAAGAACCATTTTTTGAAAAGAACAGTTTTAGATGACATGTTCTCTTTTACTGTTACTTGCTTTTGAATTTGAATGCAAATTTGAATGCAAATTTGCTCATTTGAATTAGATTTAAATGTACAGTAAATTCACTACAGATACATATACAATATGATCTTTGTCATAATAGTGAAGTTAAAATAATGAACTTATTTATAGTTCTGGAAGTTTTCTCTGATATCTTATATTATCTGATATTATTATTATTATGATTATGATTATGATTATATTATTATTATTATTATTATTATTATTATTATTATTATTATTATTATTATTATTATTATTATTATTTTGTTGCAGTCCCTGTATTGTCATTCACAGTTATATTGCAAATGAAGTCCATCCTCAATGTTTTCTCTATGGGTAAGTAAAGAGAGATCGATTGGTGTATTGACTGGTTTGCATATGGACCACACTGACGTAATCCCTACCAATATATTGGGAGGACAGAACCAATATTTGAGTAAACTTGTTCCCATTATCTTTAGAGTAAAGTCATATTAGATAATTCAGTCTCCAATTTTAGAATGCTAACATCTGACTGGCTGAAAAGAAGAGGGCTGTCCAAAGGCTCACATCAAATGCAAATACTGAACCTGCCAGACAATGAGGAAGAGCCAACTGATCAGTGTGTTGTCAACTTGTGATTTTCATGGCCATCGGTCTATATAAACATTTGGTCTTTCGAATGATTTACCCTCATTACTCTATTGCCTGCAAAAATAATGTTATTTTGTCTACACTGAAGATATCATCTCACCAAAAAGGGAACACACATCAGGAGCTTTGTCATCACCTATACGTACTAGATAATAAACTATCAAACATAATATGAAAATCTGCTAGCTATCATCAGCAGCCTTTCCGTTGTGGAAAATAATGCCAACTGGTGTTACTTAACCATGTAAGCTAGCCACAGGGTTGCCACCTTTCAAATCTTGAAATAAGGGACACCCTGGCCGGAGTGAGGGGGGGGGGGGTGTTTGGGGTGTGGGGGATTTTGTTGGGGGTTGGGTGTGGCTTGAATGTTGCACCTTTAAAATAAAAGGTTTAAAACTGTGATAGAAACATTGTGCAGTGGACTAAAATTGCCCCCAGTAGATGCCATTTTTAAAATTTCACACCGTTTTCAGGTGTATCTTAGCAATGCAGATGGCGCTTTTCATTGGTCATGACTCACACTAGTGATGGGCTTTTATGGCTTGTTTTTTACAGCTCTGGGCTTTACAGCTTTTATTTACAGCTTACAGCTCTGGGCTTTTTTGCTGCTTAGCTTAAGCTAGTTATAAAATAATGTCAATTCAAGAGTGTTGTAAATTAAATAAATGTAGAAATGCAAAAACAGCTCAAATAATTTGCGTGGAAATGTAGAAATAGATTTCTCATGAATTTATGTCCTTTTTCATGACAAAATGTACTTATTCATTTATTTTTTGTTTATACAATTACTTGTGTTTATTTATTGTCATCAATATGTGCATTTATTTATTTATACTTGTGTCAATTTTCATCATATGCAGAGAGTTGTCTTTTTGTAGCTCCTCTCTCTGTATGTGTGCATGCAACAATTATTTTTAATACTATTATAGCGACCCCCCCCCCCATGATTCCATATTTTATGGGATGGGTGGCAACCCTAGCTAGCAAGCTAATACTGGCTGCTCTCATTTAGAAACTCACTTGTGAGCCCTAATATGCCTACAGCCTGTTCTATAGGTGTGTCATCAGCATGGTTGTTGCTTATTTGCCTGATTACATCATATGTTTGAGTACAATGGGTATGATTTACAAGAATCTCAGAAGAGTTTCATATGATATTTTCCAGACATTATTACACAATCAGGTGATGTAAAAAAATACGCCCACATTATTGAAGTTAATGAGGGCAAAGTCCTGGGGTGATGAAATGTAATACGTTATTTTCTCTGTGTGTTCATCCCTTTCCAAACCTCTCCTCTTAATACAGTATTATTTGTATCATCCGATGTCTGGCTTGATTAATTGATACTTGACAAAGAGTACATGACAACATGACAAAGATTAGGCAATTCAGCCTGTTGGAGGGAGAAGAACACTGATATGGCCAATTCTGATGGAAAAACACAGAGCTCCCATTTAACTAACTACACCTGCAGTGCCATGTTTACATATATCATCTGAACTGGGCTTAAAAACAATCAAATGTAGGATGTTGATCATTCACAAAAGGTGGAATAAATTTACTAAAACTTTTTAAGCTCAAACTAATTACATATAGCAGTTAATAATGAAAAATGCAACAGTTTTGGTATCAGAAAAGAATGAGTGGCATCTCTAGAGCTCAGGCATGAGTGAAATGGACTGTTCTAGAAGTCCACACTGGAGGTGGATGAGTAGTTAAACTCACACTTCCTCTGCTTCCACACCTGTACGTCTATTTTAAAAGCTGCCACCCGTCTTCAGATTACTGGACTTATTATAGGAATGGAGGTAGTACCTTTTTATTATAGGTGGTATAGCCTTTTTAATGGCTTAAGAGGTTCACCAATCTATGTTCTTTTAAATAGAGCACTTAAAAGGCTCATGTCAAGTAACAAAAAATATGGTCTACTGAATATGTTGACTGTGTGCACCAGTTCAAAACAGCTTAAAAAAATTCCAAAAAAAGTCAAAAATGACAGTGCAATATAGACTCTATTTACTTTCTTTACAAACTTAAAAGAATACTTTTAGAATACTGCTGTCCTTTTTGTGGTTGCTTTTCACTTTTGCTTGCCCTCATAGATTTTGGTATTATTTAGTATAATCAGTCCAAAAATTTAGTTTTTCTTTTTTGCACATTCAAGTTTTTCCTGCAAAGCCCACGCAAAACAAAAATGCAAAACATCAACTTACGTCTAAGGTTAGAAAATGGTTAAAAATAAAATACAAGAATAAAAGTAGGATAGTGTCTAAAGGTCCAGTAGATTATTATAGCTAGTTATCTACAGCTAAATTAAACTTGGTAAAACATGAGTCTGTATATGTAGCATTGTTGAAATGTTCATTTTACTTGGTGAGATGTAATACTGGATGTAAACACTAGAAGAAAAAAAGTGCTGCAGAGATGAAAAAGTGTAGAAAAATGGAAACATCACTAAAACTCACCTCAACTCTCAGCTGATCACAGCCGTCGTGCCAGTACAGATTATAAAGAGTGCAGATGTTGACACCAGGTTGCTTTTATTCTTCCCCGTCTGATCAAGTCTCCACCCTTTCTCCACTCCCCTCCTTCTTTTTGCCGACATGACTTTTCACTTTCATTTTCACTTGTGAAGTCTTCCAGGACGTGCAAAATACCAGTGAAAACTCAAGTTTAACGGACATTATTCAGGGACACTTTTCATATGAATCTGCCCTGAAATAACCCTCTAATCACCAAAGTTAAGTGGACTCTCACAGTCTGAGGAAATCCCCAAACTTTTGACTCATGTTGTGGCTGCAATTTAGAGACTTAGACCCAGTAAATAAAACCACACCTTTGAAAATAGTTTTGTTATTGACCTCGCAGTCCTACACTCCGGTCTGCAGAATACCTTCAGGCTGGTGAGTATCTGTAATCAACCTTATAATAAACAAGAAATCTTCTGAAACTCACTGAGCAGAATCACACCTCCAGGAAAATCATTCATGTGTTTGTGCGGGAAATTTAAAATACGTTGCACAGAATCACTTCTTGTTTTTTTATTATTCCAACCAATAGAACTAAAAACATTAAAGCCTGAATGTTTAATCCACTTAAAAGGAAATTGCACAATTAAAATTAAAATAATTAACATTTAAACTGGAAGAGAAACTGTTGTTCACAAAATGACGTCTACATTTTTTCAATACCTTTAAAATCTTCCTCAAATATCCCATTAAAATAGTTGTGAATCTACAGCCTGATGCCTCTGACAAAGTTTAGACCATTTTTATTTATGAAAATATATTCCTGTTGTTCAAGAACGTCATAAGAAGGCAAAATAGCCCCAACAAAGAAGGTTTTTCATCTGATTTATCACAAATTACCATCATAAACATTACAGAAGGCAGTCTGTAGGTATACTGGTGAGTTTGAACAGTAAATAAAGTGATTTGATCTCTGCTTCCTATGACGACCACTGTTTACTTTTACAGAATAATTCAATAAT
>BRDA01030807.1:0-33864 GCA_036984385.1 Crenuchus spilurus | reverse complement strand
TCACTCTCTCTCTCTCTCTCCCTCCTCTCTCTCTCTCTCTCTCTCTCTTGCTCACTGTCCCTTCTTCTTCTTCTTCTCTCTCTCTTTCTCTCTCTCTCACCCCTTCCTGTCTGCAGTTAGAACATTGTGGTTTAAACCACATATGAAAACAGTGTGTGTGTGTGTGTGTGTGTGTGTGTGTATCTTTATCCATCACTAGCTTTGGCTAAGGGATTTAAGCCAAAGATGAACAAACACAGAGTAGCTATCAACTCCTCTCTGAGCCTGGCAAATCAAAATGTCAGAGTGGGCTTTGGCGGCATCAGTGTCTCTCTCTCTTACACACACACGCACACACACACACACACACACACACACATACTTGGTGACTTAAAATGATGGCAGAATGATGAGGCAATAAGCACCAATAGGTTTCATATCACATTATTAAGAATAGCCTCCCACACACACACACACAGCTCTGTGGGCCACACTGACAGTATAAATGTGGAAATTAAAACACTTTGGGGGATAATGCATGCCTCCCATAGCAGTGCCCATACTCTTCCCTTGTCTATAAATACACCCCGCTCTCTTTTTCTCTGCCACCCCGTCCAATTCCAGCCGTAATTAACAATCGATTTATGCCTCCTCCATGAGCCGGGCTAATTAAGTTAAATTAGTTATGCAAAACACGGAGAAAATTGAGGTTTGCCAGGGTTGCAGACTTTTCCAACGTAACATTTTTTTTGTAAGATGGAGCACTGAGCAGTGTATTAGTGAGCAGCTGCTGACATTTAGCCAAGCTTAGGCTTCCAATGGAGAGGCCTTCTGTAACTAATGGTAACTTATACGCTTGTGCTTGATAATTACAGTAAAATCACTCTCTGTGCAAATTTCAGAGCAGGGCAGCTGTTTCTGGATCATTTTTCATCAACAGTGTTTGGAAACGAGGCTAAAGCCATGGAAATCTTGTTGTTTTGCTGTATTATGTAAATGTAATCACATAATTAAACTGGTAATTACATAGTTATGCATAGGTGCCAACCTCTAGGGACAGTAAACCTTACATCCACAGAAAGAAGCAGTTTAGGAAAATGTATTCAGTAAATGTTCAATAAGGTGATATAGCCAAAATAAAACTCAAATTTCAAGCATGGAGGTTAAAATACATTTGGTTAGGTATTAGAGGTGTAAAGACACAACACATCACAATCCAAAAATGTGATGGTTTGTATTATAGAGTTTCCTCGATGTGTTAAATTTTGCAAATAAATATAATTTTTTTAGAAAACAAAATTAGAAACAAAAATATAATTTAACCAGATCTGGCCAAATTTTTACATACAGTACAACTGTAACAGTCCATGTCACTTTTTTTAGCCACATGCAGATGTACCATATCTCGCTTTTCAATGCATGTAAGTGTTTTGTGAGAGCAGTACACATAATTGGGGAAGTAAACAGTCAGTCTATTTCCTAGATCTTATTTCTAGTTCTATTTAGAGTTTTACTAAAGCTCACAATGAGAATATACAGCTACAGCACAACCACACTCAGCACTGGGGTCCCCCAGGGCTGTGTGCTCAGTCCACTTCTGTTCACCTTGCTGACTCATGACTGTGCAGCAATGCACAGCTCAAATCATATCATCAAGTTTGCAATTGTGATGTTTGAGACTGTGATGGGTCTCAGCAAGAATGAAGAGTCAGCATACAGAGATGAAGTTCAATGGTTAATGGACTGATGTAGAACCAACAACCTGTCTCTGAACACAGACAAGACCAGAGATGCTTGTTGACTTCAGTAGGACAAGGCGTGATCACTCTCCACTGAACATAGATGGCTCTGCTGTGGAGAAAATGAGCTTCTTTCCACAAGCCATCCGTATCCTGAATGAGAACAAGGACTAGAACACTGGTACATTCACACACACACACACACACACACACACACACACACACACACACACACACACACACACACACACACACACACACACACAGAGGAGTCCCACTCACCATATCACACTACACTACAGAGATAGTTTCACTGACTCATGGACAAATGCACCATGAACAATTCAATTTCTTATACATACACATATACTTTACATTTTTATATTTCTCATTTCTCATTATTTTTATTTTATTTTACATTTTATATTTTATCTTATGTAACATTTGTATTTTGCACTTTGCGGTTTATTTTTTAAATTCTACTCATTAAACTTACACTTGTTTATCTTAATTTTTAATAGCTTTGTGTGGGCAGACTGTTGTCTAAGCATTTCACTGCAAGTTGTACCATGTATTACTATATATGTGACAAATAAAATTTGATTTGATTTGAGATCGTCCGAGTTCCTTGGAGTTCACCTGGCAGAGGACCTCACCTGGTCCCTCAACACCAGCACCATAGTCAAGAAACTCCAGCAGCACCTCTACTTCTTGCTAAGGCTGAGGAAGGCACATCCCCCACCTCCCATCCTCACCACATTCTACAGAGGAACCATCGAGAGCACCCTAAGAAGCTGCATCACTGCCTGGTGTGGGAACTGCACCATAAATTGTCCTACGTATCTATTGTATTGTCTCATGTATTTATTGTGAAGTGTCTTGCATTATTGCACATACTTCTGCACTGTATGCTGTGTTGTGTAGTTCTTGTTCTATGTAGCACCTTGGTCCTGGAGGAACGTTGTTTCATTTCACCGTGCACTGCTGACTGATGTATATGGCTGAAATGACAATAAAACCACTTGACTTGACTTTTTTTTCTTCTCCCATGAGCTAGAAAGTTAAGCTTAAAGTCCCTAACCTTAAGATGTTCATGATAAAGACCAGTCTACCCTCATCTGACTGGCTAAATGTAGCAGTATTAATTTGCATAAAGATTGGTTTGACACAATGCAGTGGACGTGCACTTTGTTTGCAACACTGAGCTCTATCATAACATCAGTTGAAATGAACAGGATGAGCTGAGGTTTCAAGTGGAAACATACTGTGATTTTATGTCTACAGGCTGGTTGGAGTAAATGCTTGTGTACACTAGAGGTCACAGCATGAGTTCTCATTAGAGTCATATAGTGGTTATGCAGGCCTGCTTTTATGAGCAATGAACAGGACTGGGATGGTTTTTCCTTTGCTTAGAGCAGGGAACTCCATTGGGAAATACTGCAGCCAAACCCAAACAATACCACACCAATCACAGGTAAATTACTCCAGAAAAAT
Source organism: Crenuchus spilurus (assembly GCA_036984385.1). Lineage (NCBI taxonomy): Eukaryota > Metazoa > Chordata > Actinopteri > Characiformes > Crenuchidae > Crenuchus > Crenuchus spilurus. Next base: position 30,652 of record BRDA01030807.1, on the reverse strand, counting down.
AACGTGTTTTCCGCTCATATCTCTCTCTCTTTTGCTGTGTCTCTGACAATAGATGTGTGAAGCTTAATAAATACATATGCACTGATACAAAAAAAAAGTCATTTCATTTTGAGGGCACAATGTAAACAACTGAGATGCAAACTCACCAGTCAGTGTCTGACAGTAGAAAATGTTGTATCGAGTCTTAATATACGACCCAGTCTTTTGAATGAATGCATTACGCTCACTCGCTTGACTGGTTCAGAGTCCCTCCATCAATTCAACAGTGCACTGTGTCCTTAATATTATGATATAAATATTAATAGGACAACATGAGACCTTCTGTTAAGGCATATTTCTTTATCTGTCAATGCGGTTATTTTACAGTTATGATGAATATGACTCACTGCAGCAATCTGAGGCTTTGCTATGATGATAAACATGCCAGTTTGTTAGGAAGGCCTACTATTGTCCTACTATTGTCTTTGTAGGTTTACTTGGCAATTTCTTCCCAGTTTATCAACCCTACACTACCCTATGTATCAGTGGAAAGAGTCCACCATACCTAAATTCATCCATCTATCCATCCATCCATTATCTTATCCTTAATTTTGATTAGGGTCACGGTTAGTCTCCTACCCCCTCACAGGGTACAGCATTACAGTTCTATCCTAGCCAAGCCTAGGACAGGGCGCCAACACACGGACAATTTAGAGTATCCAGTTCAACTTGACCTCCATGTTTTTGGACTGTGGGAAGAAACCCATGCAGACACGGAAAGAACATTGAAGCTCCACCCAGATGGGGACCCAAAACCTCAGCACTGGGAGAGGAGCATGCTAAGCTATCGTGCCACCTGCACTAAATTCAGTTTGGTTGATTGCAGTGGTTCTCAGTCCTGGAGTGTTAGGAACGGTTTGCTAATTACTTCATTATGTATATCAACAGTAAAATATGCAGGGCAGTGGTACCCCCAGGACCAGGACTGGGAGCCATTGATTTAATGAAAAATATATATATATTTTTTTACACCAGAGAATACCAGTGAGTGGCCACATGAAGAAAACAGAGAGAAAGAAAGAAAATAGTTGTTTAAACTACATTTTAGTTGCGCACAAACTATACTTTCACTTTCAGAAAACAGCTGGACAGGGTACAGAGGACTAAGTTGTGTAGCAATAGATGAGCTATGTTGAATACCTATAATATTCCTACAGTGCACCTATATGTTAAAATAAATGATAAAATGGCAGGTAAGTATAGACAAAAGAGAGATACATTCTGTATATACTAGTACAATTTAAGAAAAAGAAGAGTAATTTCATGATCAGCAAAGCATTAGTTTTGGGATTGTGGGCAGGTGCTAAATCCTGCAGGAAAAGGAAATTGGTATCTCCATAAAACTTAAAACTTGCAGCAGATGGAAGCATGAAATGCTCTAAAATCTGGTATATTGCTGCATTGACTTTGGACTTGATAAAACACAGTGGACCAACTCCAGCAGATGACACCACAAACCATCACTGACTGTAGAAAAGTCACATTGGACTTCTCAACTCCTCCTCCAGACTCTACGACCCAGCAACATTGACTTTCATCTAAAAAAAGGACTTTGAATAACTGAGCAACAGTCCAGTTCTTTTTCTCTGTAGCTCAGGTAAGACACTTCTGATGTCTCTGGTTCAGGAGAGGCTTATTATGGATGTGACAGTTGTAGCGCCTTTCCTGGAGGCATCTGTGCATGGTGGCTCTTGATGCACTGACACCAGTCTCAGTCCATTCCTTGTGAAGCTTCACCAAGTTCTTTGATCAGCTTTTCTTGACAGTCTTCTTAAAGTCATCCCCAATATTTTCCCCTTCTAGTCAAATTTTCATGAATATGCTTTGATACAGCACTCTGCGACCAGCCAGCCTTTTCAGTAATGACCTTCGGAGTCTTTACCCTCCTTGTGGAAGGTGTCGATGATGGTATTCTGGACAATTTTCATGTCAGCTTCACGATTGTGGTTGTGTGTGCTGAACTAGACTGAGATACACAGTATTTATGCCTTTGAGTAGTAATTCACTCAAACTAAGAATGAGATTTTGGATTTCTGAATGTCATACTGATCAACAATATCCAACAAAAAAGTCTTGAATGAATATTAAATATAGAACAATTGATCTTTTTGAAATAAATTATGAACAAAAATAAACTTTTTCATAATATTCAATATTTTTGAGATGCACTAGTATACACAGTAGTTATGTACCTTCTACAATGGAAAAGCAGCAGAGCCTGAGCTGATGGGATTTATATATATTCTTCAGAACAGCAACTATCTGGGGGAATGAAGCACCAGAATAAACAGATAAAAAAATCATATTTTTGGTTTGGAAAAGACATGCATATTTCATGAGAGCCTGCAGGATGGTAATCATGGTAAGAACACTGATTCCTAAATAAACGTTTTTTTTTCCCTTCGTCGCTGTACCGTAGAAGCAGCGATCACATTTACATTGAAAATGCCTGCACTCAGCCACTTCGCAGAGACGTGTGAATGATACGGCGTCTTCATAAAAGTCTGCAGGCACTGTAAACGTGATTCTACTGCCGGTACGTTTATTCCTGTAAACACTCCGGAAAAGTTCTCTACTAGTGGATTGAGCTGTAGAAAAAAGGTAACTCCAAGGCTCTGGGCTCACTACACAAAAGTCTGAAGCATTTAAATGAAGTTAAAAGTAGTTGCCACCCCATCTGGTAAAAAAAAAACTATATCAAAGCTGTACTAAAGTCAGAAAGGAGGGTTTTTGAACATGCTTCAGTCAAATATCAAAGCTACTGTAACAGTTTTGCTCAATACGAGGTAGTGCTACACTATTAGCATCACAGTGGTAAGAAGAAATGTGAAAAAGAATGGCTTGTAATATTCAATGCATGCATACGTTTATTACAACTGGAGAAGAGTTAATATGATAAAATTGATAAAATACAGCAGGGAACACTCAAATCCTTTTTACTGATTACTGTCAACTAATATAATATGTTTCTGCAAGAACACCATTAATACTATTATTTGAAAACAAGAGTTCAAATGAATTCTTTTCAGCATTTAACCCACAATGAGTGAATACACACTTAGCACACATACCTGGAGCAGTGGGCAGCCACCTCTTGTGGCACTCAGGGAGCATTTGGGATTTAGTTGCATTCATAGTTTTTTCTTGCCAGTTCAACCTCAAGCCCAATATAGATGTGAAAGTCAGGTTATTTTCTGTGGTATTTAAGTAGATTACAGTCTAGAGTTGAACTCTATTGTCATGTCATTATATACAGTAACTGTACACAGTGGAGATGACCATGTTCTCCAAGACTTTTGGGGTATAGACATTACACATTAAATATGAATTTAATGCAATTAAGCAAGACAGTGTGAGACAAACCCATGACTATAGTGTGAAAACGATGAACAATAACGTGACCATGAAACCTGTAAACATGAGATATGGATGAAAATGGAGGTAAGAGCACATAAAGTTTCAAAAAATAGGCTGTTGTCAAAACATTCACCCCTAACATTGCCCTTGGTTTATGAAACAGGGTGTCTCATTTGCTTCTTTCCTCAAACAGCCATGAATAACCTTAATACTAATGAAGATGTGGTGATGAAATTTGGAATAATTATACCTCAGTCTGTGTGAAAAGATGGGTAGATGGGTGATCATTTCTAATTAATAATATCTGCGGCTGTAGGAGTGGAGGCCGGCGCCCATCTGGTTATCTCCATTGGTCAATTTCTGCTTCAGTGAAACAGCATGGGACATTGGTTATTTCACATCCATGCATCAGTGCACAGTACAAGAGGAAGGGTTCATGGTGTGAGTAAATTGGATAACAAACTAAATTCAGAAGATGCAACAGGAATTTAGGCTCTGGGTTCAAGTGTGCTTCGATATTGGTGATGGACATTTTCAGCATGTGTTATAACATCAATCTATTTCAAACAGAATGAGGTAGATTTACTTCAAATTTTGTCACCAGATTCTTCATTAATATTAAAGTTTTTCATTACTTATGAACATTACAACAAATGGTTAGCTTAAATGCATAAAAGAACAAAGGACATACATAACAATAGTGACTATAGATGAGTGAACTTGATCATATTTGACCAGTGGTGATCCTATGGTGGACAGGGTACAGGGAACTCAACAACAGCTGAGATACAGTATCTGTAATAAACCTACAGAGTGCATGTCAGGTGTTGGAACTTCATTTTTGCTTCTTTATATATAGTGACACTACACACCGGAGGCTAAATTATGTTCTCCAAGACCTTTGGTGCATAGACATTAAGCATTTAATACTAACTGACGTGTCAACATTTAGTGCAAATAAGCAAGACAGTGCGAGACAAACTCATAACTACCATACACTAAAAGAGTGTTAATGTGTGTTAAAGTGACTGTGCAATCTGTAAACATTAGATATGGAAGAAAATGTCAGCGGAAGAAGGGCTGGTGATAAAAATCCATTGGGTGCTTTGGGGTTTGATGTGTTAATGTGTCTGTATTCCTATGTTGTGGTGTGTGTGTACTAGTTGAATGAAATAAGGTAGAAGGTTCCAAGGTGATGTGTGTGGCTGGGAGCAGCATACAGTTCAACAGCCTGTGGGGGAAAAAGCTGTTGCACAGCCTGGAGGATCTGCTGCAGATGCTGTGGAACCTCCTGCCAGATGGTAGAAGAGAATAAAATTGACATGAGATCTCTTTCAACGCTTAGGGCTCTTTACTGACAAAACTACTGCAAACATGGTACATATAAGTTAAACGATGTGTTAATATGTCTGCTTCAAGTTTCAAATTAAACAGGACCAGGTTTAATTGAGAAGTGGTACCTTGGTGCTAATATAATACCGGAATTCCCATAGAGATGCTAATAGAAAATAGCATTATTATATTTCCAAGAATCTTCCTGTGTTTAGTCCTGGTTCTGAAGATCTACCACCCTGGTGAGAACCATACTGTGATATTCAGATGATCTTGAACATCTTCATTATCTGGATCAGGTGTGTTTGATTAAGGTAGACACTAAAATCTGGAGGGGGACTAATTTCCGGGACTAGGACTGGCTGACTTATGTGGAAGTTCATATTCAATCATGAACACAACATCTGAGGCAGTCTTCGTCTACATACAAAGCAATCACATGACTGGAAGTGATGGTCACATGACCATACAGCCTGAGGCCATGTGCTCAGCTGCCATCCAAACAGCAGCTCTGCCATCTTCTCAGGAACTCACAGGAAAGCATGACATCACATTAGCCAAACTGTCAATCAAAAACCGGGGCAAATGTCATTTCCCATAAATATCAGACTCATTAATAGCTCCATTAATGTTTTCTTCTTATTCAATTTTTATGTTAGAACTATGAGTTTATGATTTGTTTCCTCTCCGTCTGGTTGCTAGAGATGCGGCACAGTGTTGTGACATGTGGATTTTGTTTATTGTCAAAGGAATATGGTGATATCTCTGCAGTCAGCAAACAGCATTGATTCCAGATGATGTTGTGTGTCAATGATGATCTATCAGAGAGTGAGCCGTTTTGGATTTGATTTAGAGAGGCAGACAATGGCGGCTGGAAGCGTTATGATGGCATCTGACTTGAGCAGAGATTTGTGGACACCAAATGCAGCCATCAGTTTTAGATTTGTTTCAAAAACTGAAGACATTTGAAATGAAAAATGTTCACTTTTCTTGTTCAAACATTTGAATTATTGATGGCATTGATACTCGGGTGATGGGGTGATGTAATCACAAAGAGGGTGATTGACAAACAAGAAGATGGCCATGTTTCAAAGGCAATGATCACAGTTTTTGGGAAAGAGAACTGAATACTAGAGAGTACTAGAGAGGACGACTTATATTTTAACCTTTTCCATATTTATAATACAGCTAAAACATTAAATAAAAGCATATATTTTTTGTTTATAGAACCATTTACATTAGCAGAAAATGTTTTGCAAGATTTGTATAAGTAACACTGCTGAACACTAAATCTGTAGACACTAGCTTATCAGGCTGCACAGCACTAAAGGGACTTCATGTAGATTCACCTTGCAACTCAGATCTGTGTCACAAGGTGGCAATCTTCAGTGCTCAGCTCTATGTATTTAGGACTCAAAAATATTTTATTGGCAGCTCAAAAGTGGTAGAAATAAACAATGTGTCCGGAAAGAAACATGTTTCAGCTTTTATATAACACCTCCCATTGGTATGTACAAAGTATTTAAAAATTAAAAAGAAACAAATGTCTGAATGTATCACATAGATACTGGACACATGACAGCTTAATACTAATACTAATGCATCTCCAAAAATGAGAATATTGTGAAAATGTTTGTGTTCATAATTTAATTCAAAAAGATAAACTGTCATGTATTTTTTATTCTTTACATATTTCAAGCCTATTTTTTATTTGAATGTTGATACTGTTTTAATAGTAATTTACTCAGACTTCAAAGAAAATATTAAAACATTCTGAGATTCTGGATTTCTGATTTTCATGGGCTTAATAAATGTAAAATATGACAGTTTTCTTTTTTTGTTAAATTATGAACTTTTTTCATGATATTCGTAATAATTGGCTATAGTAGAGTTGCAATTGTAATTTCTAAGCTTTTATCATAATGCCAATACTGCAGTCAGTGGGATGTTTTGAACCAATTCAACTTCCTGGAAAAGTCTTTCAAATAATGATTTATCTCTTCAAACAAAGACTAGAACTACCCAGACTATGGTCCTCTCTGTGGTTCTTTATGGATGTGAAAGCTGGGACAGGAAGAATATTGATGACTTTGAACTTTGAGAAAAATTTGGACAGCAAAGAAAACAAAAAAATGGATCCTGGAACAAATCAAAGCTTTGCTTTCACTAGATGCCCAGATAACCAAACTGAAGGTTTTATTTTGGACACATTATGAGAACCAGCTCACTTTAGAAGACTGTTATACTGGCACGGTTGCAGGTACAGAATCACATGAGCCATTAAGAAGCCTGAAGACCCAAAGAGAAGACAGGATGTTCTGGAGAAACAGTATTCATATGTTGACTAGGACTTGGCGTTGACTTAATGACATTTACAGATGATTACGTTTAGTTAGAAAGATATAAATATTCAAAGTATTAAGTAAATAAGTTATTAGCGCTCTTATTGGTAGTTAACACTAGCAACTAGCAAACATGTTATATATATGAAAACATTGTTGGGGGTCTTTTAACCTGATTTATGTTAAAGAGTGACAGTGGAACCTTTGCGAGTAAATGTATATGCTGTTGATGGTGATGTCTAACACAATTTGCAAGTCTATACGATCATTTCATCAATAGCTTCTCTTGAATTACATGCTAGCAAACAGCTGCAAGTAACAATCTGAATAATTAATACAGCAAACCAAACTTCTCCAGTTTCAGTGGCTTTGCCAGATATAGGTAGTTGTAAACACAGCCTCTTAAAATAGAGCTGTGCTATGGAACAATGTCATTTAAGAGCCACTTTAGAGACGTGTGGGTCTGAAGAACCTGTTTAAAGAGCTTAAAGAAAGGTTCTGCGCCTACTGAACAATATTCCTAGAACTACAACCATATTATCAATAAGAAATGAGTCACACATATATGTTTTTATATATTTATATTTATATAGATAACCACTTTAAATAAGATCTTTCTTAGGTAATCATTAAGAACTTCAGGGTGTTTCTTTAGAAAGGACTATTTCTCCTCAGCTGGAAAGAAAAAGGTAAATGGTGTTTCCAAGCTCAAAGACACTATATCTTAAAATGTTGGCAATAAGAAAGCAAACTCCACATAGCTACGTTTTTTTGCTATAATGTGAGCACTCCACTTACCCAATCACTCCGCATCTCCTCGTTCCAGACAGGAATAATCGCTATAAGATAAGACTAAGGCGATCTATCATCAGGCTCTTGGGTTACTGGATCTTCAGCAAGGCACAACTAGCACGACGCCATCCATCATCGCACATGCTAACTAGGCTTGGGATTTTAACATAGAGATAGCACTGCAGCAAACTTTATCAAATGGCTTCCGAGACCCCCGCGTTGTGTTAAAAGGCCTAAGCACTTTATCAGAAGATACAGCCAACTGACCTTGTGACAGAGCACAGCAGAAGCTCAGGAAGTTAGTTTGGCCTCTAGAGACGCTACAAATGCTAATCAACAAGAGCACAAAACTCCATAAAAAAGCTCACTACCTAGCCTGCTTAGAAAATAAGTCCAATAAAGAGCTTTTTACAGGCTTCTTCATTTTTTGTCCATGCCAAATGTGCTTCATGCTGCCAAAAAGTGCATTAAAATGCATTTTAAGTGAACTTTGTGCTCTACTAATGAAATGCAGAGTTGAAATTTCAGCAATGAAGAAATGGCAGGAGATGGCATTAATGTATGACGTGTTTCCCCATCACAGCTGTATACCCACTATAAGCTGGCTAAATTGACTGTATACTCAATTACAAAGACACAGTGAGGCATATTTTGGGATTTCTACAATCCAGACCAGGCATAGGGGTGGGGTGGGGGGTTCCAAAAGCCTCACAAATTGATTGATTTTGATTTCTAATTTGGCTGCTTTTAATGTTATTATAGCTTCAATGATAAGTTGCATCATAAATTCTCATTATGCACACTACTGTACCCAGGACCCAGAATTTGGTGTCATGCTCCAGGTTTCTACTACACAAAGTCTAAAGAGTAATGCAACAAAAGTAGAATAGCAAATTAACACTGAAAACCAAGTCTGAACAGCTTAAACTTTGTGTTCTTTCCTCATCCAACTGGCAGAATCCTTAAAATGAGGTAATAACTATAAACCCAATTTCCAGGAAAATTGGGACACTTTCTAAAAAGGCAACAAAAACCTGAATTCTGTAATTTGTGAATTTTGTGAAATATACAAACATTTAGAAACTGATACCTGCAACACGCTTCAAAAAAAGTTGGGACACAGGCATGTTTACTGTCTCACAATCTTTACTTTTATCATTTTAACTGTCTGAGAATTGAAGATACTAATTGTTGGAGTTTTACAACTGGAATATTTGGCCATTTCTGCTGTATACAAAACTTGAGCTGCTCAACAGTCCGTGGTCACCATTGTCTCTTCTTCATGATGCTCCATACATTGTCAACATCCAACAGATCTGAACTGCAGGCAGGAAGGTTAAGCACACACAATTTGTGACTGGGTTTGGGTGTACAAAACAAAGGATGCTGCCAGAAACACCCTTCTGGACACATTTCCACACACCAAGAAGAGTCGTCAGTAAAGGTAAGAGTGATGTTAAATGTGCATTTATCCATTTCATTAATCCTTTGTATTTATTTCTCATTGTGTTCTGTGTGTAAAACTATAGTTATTCTATGTAAAATGTAGTTTTGTTCATATTTTGGAGTGTCTGGAACAGATAATTGGATTTACATTATTTCTTATGGGACATATTGCTTCAGTTTTGATTATAATCAGGCACTTAAGAACAGATTAATGACAAAACCAGAGGTTCCACTGTAATAAAACAAACAAACAGAATATTTGAAATAAAAATGTATTTTAACAATAGAGAATTCAGAACATTGGGTTCACAAGTCAATTTGTGGAACAAATCAGATACAATGTTAAATGAGCAATAAAAATGATCACTACATGCAAAGAAAAGAAAAAGCCAAAATGAGAGCTTCTTAAAATCACAAAGACATCAGATGGAAACATGAAGGAGATTTTAGCTGCCGTCCTCCTTCTCAGATATTTCTCTTGATAAAATTGTACGTCTCTTTCAATGTTCTTCTTGAGTTTTCTTCTTGAGTCTCAATAAAGTCTCACATTCTCTTCTGATTACAGAAATATTAACACTCATGTTAAGTAAAGACAGAAATCTCAATATAAGATCAACCATTTCTTATCCAGGAATAAGTGCATTCTCAGCTTTGATCCATCCATCTATTATCTTCTGCTTAATCCTGAGCAGGGTCACGATGAGTCCCCTACCCCCCACTGGGCTCAGGGCAGGGCATTACACTATCTCTGCTAAGTCCAGAGATAATATATATATATATATATATATATATATATATATATATATATATATATATATATATATATATATATATATATACTAGTATTTTTGTAATATATTAAAAATATATTTTGTCTATTTGTCTGAGTGCTCTGTCTAATGGAATCACTATTCTGATCAAATTGGAAGAATTGTAATTGAAAAATTATGAATCAATACACAGTATTAATATATCATTCATTGTAAATGTGAAAGTGAATGAAGTAGACCTGCTACATGTATTGATCATGTGGTGAAAAGTTCAGTTCCAGCCATTTGTTATTAATGTGCCACAGTTTAATTTCACTATAGAAATACATTCCCCTGAGTAATGGGCTCTATCCATCATCCGCTAAATGGTCATGATTATAGCAGGCAGTGCATGATGGTCTACTCACAGGATGATGTGAATAAAATTGTCATATTTGTCAGCACCTTCATTTGTTATACATAACTTGGTGGCGTATATGGAGCCGCAACTCCACTGGGAAGTGACAGTGGGATGTTGAAGGAAAATGAGAACAGAAATGGGACTGTACTCTATCACAGTAAATAACAGTGTATTTCTTTCAGCACATAGCTCAGCCAACTAACCAGTGATAAAGCTGTGGTTTGTACATTAACGTAAATGATTTAGTATGTAGCTTGAATGTTGTACATTCATTTGAAAATTAGTAAAAAGGAATAGCCAACAAGCCAGTTGGTACAGTTGATATTATTTTGAAGATTATTAAGGCTATGTTTAATTTGATCAACAGGGCACATTGTTTAGAACTCTGGGATTATTTTGGGGATGAATAAAGATGGGTTTAATCTGGTTAAAAAAACAGATTATTTTTCAGATTAATTAGCAGAATAGTTGGATTAAAATTGGGATTATTTGGGAGACTAATTGGGAGGATAGTTGGATTAAAACAGATTATTTGGGAGACTAATTAGCAAGATAGTTGGATTAAGACGGATTATTTTTCAGATTAATTAGCAGAATAATTGGATTAAAATTGATAATTTTTTAGATTAATTAGCAGAATAATTGGAATAAAACTGGGATTATTTTGAAGATTAATACAGTTACGTTTAGTCTGATTAGCAGGACGGGTGGTTTAGTATTTTGGGATTATTTTGGATATTAACAAAGCTGAATTCTTTCTGGTTTGCTAATCAAAGACAAACAGTTAGCATGGGCCCTGTAAGTCTTAAATTCAAGGTGCTTCATACCAGTTATAACATTCAGATATATGCTTACATCCACAAAATAATGTTTTTACAAAATATAGGTGAACAATTTTATTTGTTTTGAGAAATTAGAACCATTTTGAACATTGGAAGGTTCTTGGAAGGATTTGCATTCCACACTCTTACAACTGAAGAATATCTCAACCAGTTTGCAAAGTTTTCAATTGATAATAGGATGTAATACTGTATTAGGGTGTAATAGAAGCCAGGAGATTAAGAAGGTAAAGAACCATATTTGTAAATGAGGTTCCTGAGGATGGAGCACCTCATTGACTTTTTTCCTAGACTTTTGACGAGATAATGTATTGAGATACATTATGGCAGAATTAACTATATTCTTGTTTACAATATGTTACAAATGTGACCCGAAGAGGCTAAAGTGAAGTGAAGATATCACTATGTCACAAGCACTCAAGGACAGGAGGTCACAAAATGGAGCTCAACTGCAACCTGATCTATATTCTGGACAAGGCCTGTACTATATATATATGGAATGGGTTGTGTAACTCTACACGTCCCACTTTCTGCAAGAACTTCCTGAAAGTTCAGCGCTCAAGTTTACAGCTCAGATAAGATGAGGCGAAGGGAACAAAGGCTATTAGGGGAATCGAATACCTTTAAAAAAACAAACAGTTGCCAGGACTTTGAAAAATGTGTTGGAGAAGTGAGGAGAGTTAACTAAATAAGTAATAACTTACTACTGAGCTGCGTTTACTGTTCTGTTAATGAATCTGAAAATAAATCAATTGTACAAAAAAATCTGCATGTAAGTCACTATATTTTTAACATAAAATGTAGTTTTTAGTAATGTGAACATAATTTATCTTTTTTGGTGCCTTCATGGCCTATATCATGGGTGACATTTATAAATTATGACATATGTACATTTTGGAACCAATTATTGATCATAGAGTCAATATATGTCAACTACACTGCAAAAACAGTCTACTTTGAGCAGGGGTCGGCAACCCATGGCTCCGTAGCCACATGCGGCTCTTTCATCTTCATGCTGAGGCTCCGCGTGCACGGACATAATTTGGTGGGTGGCAGCAGGGACATGTCCCCTGCACTTTTTCAAAAGGCAGTTTTGGTCCCCTGCAGTTTATACAGTCCAAAAACAGTTATGCTATATTAACTGAAGACGGGTCATGCACACAGCAGAAATCCAAGCCGCTCATTCTGAATCCTGTTTCACTTTAGACCGTCCACAAGCTCTTCATTTGGCTCTGTTGTTTCTTGCTAACATGTGATTGGCTGTCTCCGCTGTCACTCCATCAAACAGAGCCTGGACTTGTATGATTGTTGCATGCCTTTAAGTTTAACTATTGTCAAAATAATTCAGAATTTCTGCGCATTTTTACTCAAAAATTAAGTTTAATGTAGTTTAATTTAATTTCATTAATTATTAATTTAATGTAAATGAGGTCTGCTGACAATACAGTCCAAACATAAGTGTAAAATAGATGGTAATGAGTTGGAATGAAGTTGACTAAAAACATAGAATTTAGTGATAATTCTATGCTACATGCTTTTAACAGTTTATTAATATTTAATAATAATATTTAATAATGTATTAATATTTTATTAATTATTATAATTTTAATTTTATATAATAATAATATTTTATTTTATTCATATAATGCTTAATTATATAATAGTTATTATTATTATTATATCATTAATAGTAACTAGTATTTAGTAATAAAATATAAATCATAATTTGTAAGTAATGTATTCATATTTTAAATAATAATAATTTAATTTATATTCAAGCACCATATCAAAATGTTCAAAATGTGTTCATTACATAAAGAAAATGTCTTTTCCTCTGTAGCACTTCATGGATTTATAGTTAACTATAGTTGTTCATACAAAGCAAAAAACAAGGTAAAAAACAGTATATACAGTGTTATCTAAATCTTTGCATATGACTGTCTTAAAGCCACAGTAACAACAAAAACCTATATAATTCTAAGAGATTAAGGAACATGATCACACATTTTTGGTACATAAAACACAAATACCATACAAATAACAATGACATAAAGAAAACAGACAATGCATGTACATTTTGTTTAATCGATGTTGTTCTTTATATGTTCTGTTGTACGTTATCAAGCATATATGCTGTTCTTCTGTTGATGGAGCACAAAATATACCTCTTAACTATAATTATCTGCTTTGAGCATTTGGAGATGTCTGAGAGACAGAGAAAGAAAAAAACAGTTATTTCGGCTGATGGAAAGAATCGGATGAAAGGACTTCACTTCTTAACACTGCAGCTCTTTGTGATCTATTTGTGTTCACAACCATAAAGCTTCTGAATCTCTCTCTCAGCTTTTGTAGAGAAGCTGGCCTGCCATCCATTACCGTATTTCAGCCGATGCTGGAGAAGGGCTAATGTTTAGAGTTTCAAACTGTTACTGTTCACATTTTCATTTCTCATAGGATGTACTGACGGCTCATGAAGTTAAAACACTACAGTGTCGTTTTAGCAAATAACATTAAATTGTGTGTGGCAAGAATTCATAAAATTGCTGAGATTGGTCAAAATCCCAGGCACTTCTTTTGATGTGTTTCATGTATGTATTGGTTTTGAGTTGGCTCTTCATGGCTTCTACCAATTGTTGTGTATTTGTAATGATTTATTTGAACATATTAACCTGATCAAGGTTAAGTGGCATCATACAAAGACAAAGTTTCATTGAGTTTGAGTTGCCTTGGACTCATGGCGCAACTGATATCATGTTCTTCACACACATTTATAAATATGCTCCTTTAACCTCTTCTTCAGAATTGATTCCAGACATTTTTCACTCCTATACATTAGCCGTGTCATTAATGGATATTACACCTTAGCATGCAATTAAACACAGAGGTTAAAGAACCAACATTGTGGCATCTCTTCATAGCAACATTTTATTGGCACATTAATTTTTGATGTGTTGTGAACTGACTCATATGAGACCTGTCTTATTTATAAACATTGTTTTGTTGTTATATTTTCCAATCCAAACAAGTTATATAGGTTCCTCGCTTGTCTTTAACCCTCTGGAGTTGGCTTTCCAACCATTAACAAAATTCCCCAAAAAAACATGTATATAACTCTGTGAGATTTTATCCTAGAAACAAAACAAAACATACCCGGAAATCTTAAAGGGTCTACTTTTCAAATATGAGAAGAGCTTAAATAAGCAGAGACGTGTTTGTCAGGGTGAGTCAGAGAGATACGCCTTTTACCCTGCCAAAAAATGCAATTTGTCATTTATATGATGACATGGTAAATCCAGAGATTCCATTTGTGGAATAACAGCCGTGGAATTTGTGGATTATGAACGTGAACAAAGAGCTCTCTCCTGACGTGATCCTGAAGAAAAGACCACTCACATCTCACCTCACACGTATCTCATAACTATTCAGTCTAGAAACCACTGAATGAGTCAAACACGTCAAGTCACATTTGTTAAACTTTAGAAATAAAACCACATACAATTACTAAAAACTGTAATGAGCAGTGTGTAGCCAACACCTCTGTTTATTCAGTTCTGAGCTCAAAAGTCTTGTTTTTATAGGTTTTTTTTTACAATATATCAGCATATCTGAAAATAGGTTTTTGGAAAGTCTAAGTTTAGAGCAGATTTAATCAAAATATAGAATTATGACACTCTTAATGGTAATGGTAATTACAGACAATAGTAGGACCTGCTATTATAATAAAGAACCTGTTTTGGTAAGAGTGCACTTCAGAGCTGAAAGAGCCGACTCTTATTAGTGAACTGAGGCAATTGATTCTGAGTCGGAGTTCCATTTACTACAACACCAAGTCAGAAAGCACCACAGAGCTGCCTTGTATGGGTTACCTAGACTACACTGTTTCAATGGAAACTGACTCGGCATGGAGACTTAATGACTTTAAAAGGGCCTGCACACAGTAAACTAGCAATACGAAGTGTAGAGTCTCTCCAGTCTGTCAATGTCTTCAGCTTTACACAGAGTCAGTGGGCTAAACAGAATTCTATTGCCTGTCATGGGTGAAGTGTTCCCTAATGAAGGACAGTCAGGAGGCAATCAAGGCTGAGAGTGTGCAGCATTGTCCCACAGCTAACTTCAATTTGCTCAGGCTTTATCTTAATATAGCATTCTTGGCTTTCCCAAATTAGAAATAAACCTCTCCGCCCATGGGCCCAGGCAACACAAGGCGAAGACAACGTTGATTGATTGAACACAATCAGCACAGGAGCAAGGGAAAGATCCAGTTAAGTGGCTATTTGTCTCTCTTCCTCTCTCCGAGCCTGACACTTCCCACTAACAGCAAACTTTTGGAGCCACCAAAGTTTCCGGAACGCTCTTTGAGTTAGCACTTGAGTTTGGACGTACTTTCCCAAAGTCGTTTGTCAGCGGTCGTATTTGTTAGTGCTCGGGGGAAGTTGACAGCCCTCATCATCCTTTGCCTCTTTCCCAGTGGGCATTTCTGTGACTGAATGGCCATGCGGACCAGGTTTTTGATGAGGTCACCAAAGGTGGGTTACCGTTTCCAGGACCTCTAGTAGCTGAATGAGTTCCTCTCCAGTAGCTGCGCTATTTGTGGTAAGTTGGTGAAAAAATGACATAAGAGACTTGAAATTTTCCTAAATAGTTTTTGCAGGGCAATATCTAAGCATCCCAATAGTTCAAGAGTTTAGAGCAGTACATGACATATATCACGATCTTTCACTTTTCTGAAGTTTGATTGGTTGGAACAGTGGTGCATGTAAAAATGCTATTAAAATACATAGATTTGTATTCATTTCCTCATACTGCACTACACCAAATACAATTAAATTGGAATATTTATACTCTTTTTATAATAATGTAAACAGTTGTTTAGTGTTAAGTGTACACATATAAGAACAGAACAAACCTAACAAAAGAAAACTGCAGCTCTGAGCACCATCGCAGCTGGACTGAACTGGCTGAACTGGCTGAAACCCTCACAGGACTCCTCTCCATGTCCGGATTGTGCCAGAGTACCAGTAATTACGCAAAAACTTATGTCAGGATTACTTACTATTCTGAACATCCTGAGCTGAGTTCTCATACTTACTTTAGCAGGTTGAGTGATGTACTCAAGAGGGGAATCTGGTTAAAATCTTAACTCTGCTTCAACCACATTAGTTTTACACATTTTTCAATCATGTGACTTTGAGTCAGATATGGTAAAAAACACCACACATTCTGGCAACATTCTGTCAGCATTTCAACACAGGCTTTAATGAGTGAGGTCTGTACTGACATCTAGCTGTTGAATGAGGAACTGCAGTGTCCTATGACCTTGCTGCAGCAACTCGCAAAATATGGATTGTATATTTCGGCTCTCAGGGTTGGTTAAATTATTGGCTGATTGCATATTTAGGACTGATGCTTAAAAACTAATCCTTACACCTCTAAGTAGAACTCAATAGTCACCTAAATAGCCTTCAAAATCCATTGCAAAAGCTCAATAACCTGTTGAAAATGTCTACATTTAAATAAGTTTTTATAACTAGTCAATGCACATGTGCACCAATGTCCCTACTTGGCTTTGAAAGCAAAATGTTGGCCAAGAAGTTAAATTCATGTTCAGAACAAAGCTAATGACACAGCTGTGCTGTGCTGATGTTTTTCACAGCAGGACTATATTAAACCTTCTGTGAAACTTAAGCAGAGAGTCTCTGCTGTGCATTGCTTGTCAGAGTTTTATTTATGTTTGAAAGCGATCTAGGCCGTTCAGGATCAAACATTGCCGAGCTTGCAGATCAAACATTCCAAACAATTCAGTTTGCGCAGACGAGGCCCTTTCCTGGAGAGGAGGTCTAATTAAAGGAGGTCTAATTAAAAATAAATAAAGACACGCGTCTACATCTGCATTTACATCTGCAGTCCTGAGGGAGCTTCTTCTGAGTAGCTGACCAGATGTGGCTGCAACTTTCATCATTTTTGTCATAAGTGACTTCCACACACTGTGAAAAGCCGTTAGTATTAAAACGCATAGACAACTGAAGAACATATGATTCACACAAACGAGTTCAAAATGAGCCCATAAACAAGTACAAAAGTCTAAACTTGGTTTTAATTGCATCCTTCTATTCCAGGGCTTCAAAAGAAGAGATATTGTGCAGGGAAGGGGGGCTCACTTTGATCTTTCTCCTTCTCCTCTTTTTATGATTTGAGTTCACTTCAGTGAAACCAGCTACAAGTTGGCTGCTAAATCTGATAGAATGGAAGAAACATCTCAAGTGAGCAACCCCGCCAGACACTCAAGTCAACAAGCTCTTGTTCCTTCAATCAGAATATGACCTTGGTCATATATACTCTGCTTTTTGAGAGTATATCAAAGCTTGTCCTGATTGGACACTTTCTGATTGGCAGTGTTGGGACTGGTACAAAATAAAATGTTACAGTGATGGAGGAATAACTCTTCCACCACAGTTTTACTCACAAAGTGTAGAAATGTAACCTTCAGATTTATTCCATCTGTGTAGTGAACACAAACACTAGTGCACACACATGCTTGTAGTGGTGGGCAGCCGCCCATTGGGGTTTGGTGGCTTACTCAAGGGCACTTCCCTCAAGTATATTTAGGGAATATTGGGGTTGGGGGCTAGGTGATGTACGTCTAGGATTAGCATTTGGTAGTTAGTGCTTCCTGTAAAATAAAGGTTGCAGATCAATGGCAATGTTTCAGGGTGCTCCCATGTTTAGTTAAGATTCAACTTTTTGCAAATGTGATTTGCACACAATGGAATTTGACCTCCGCATTTAATCCATCTGCGTAGTGAAAGATACACACTAATGAACACTAGGCATGTGCCCAAAGCAGTGGGCAGACCTACACAGTAAATCTACCAGTGTTAAATCAACACAATTAGAGTTAAATTAACACTGAGAGTGTCAAAATGTAACACTCTCAGTGTTAATTTAACCCTAATAGTGTTGATTTAACACTGGCAGATATACTGTGTATCCACAGTGCCCAGGGAGCAGTTGGGGGTTAGGTGCATTGCTCAAGGGCACTTCAGTCATGACCTGTCCGAGGATCGAACCAGCTACCTTCCGGTCACAAGACCAGATCCCTAACCACCAGGCCATGGTGGTTAACTATAGATAGTTTTGCCAGAATCATTAACCAAACTATGGTCATTTTAATATTTTCTGTACTCTTTAAATCCAAACAGAACTACTTCAGTTTTTCAAAGTGATTGACTGCCCACCAGTCTGGCCCGACACTGATGCAAAATGGACTACTGAGACTCCTGACTGCTGAGATCTCTGCAAGATAATGTTCTTGCCTGCCTTTGACTTACTTGTCAACTACTTTGACTGGTCCAGATTAGCCTACCCTACCTTACAGACCACACTGAAGTTTATATGGGCTGTAATTGTTGCTACCATGATTAATAGTATCATTACTATTATTAATTAACCATCATTACTTGTAACATTCTTCGTTCACTACTGTCACTATATCAGTACACCTGAACACTACAACAGCAGCATAGGATTGTATGATGACTGTATATCAATAACTTATCAGTAGCTGATCAGAGGATGGGTCTCCTCAGTGTGAGTCTGGTTCCTCCCATGGTTTCTTCCTCCAGTGTGTGTCCTAAGCACAAATGCTTTTGTGTGCCTTCATCCTGCCTCCTTCCACCATGGAGGTCTCTGCTTCGCTACCCCCCCCAGGAGATCAAAGTCTATTGTGGGCGAGGCACTGTTGGGCTGGCGAATGCACGTGTGAAAAACATGTTTTTTGCTTGCTCTGAATGACTGGTCTGACTGGGGGGGTGCAACGAAGACTTAGGTGGTGCCCCCATCGACAAATGGGGCCCCACGTGCAGTGCATAGTCCACATGAGTGTAGCGCTGGCCCTGCATGTTGACATGTCTTTTGGTCAAGCTATCCAACTGTCCATCCATAAATCACAAGTGGTCAAATATTAGGAGATTTAAGAGTGCTTGCATGCTCATGCGTGTTGTACGTTCGTGCCTTTTTAGTCCACATTTTTGCAAAAATTGAGTACTACAGAAATAAAGTAATTAGTACTTTTTTTTCAGGAAGTAGTGAGTAAGCCATTTCAGGATCGATTTGATTACATTTTTGAGTTCCTAACCCTGAGATCTGCTCACAACTGTACGTCTGAATGGGACATTATGTGCTTTGCCAATTAGTAATGGGTATGCTGGTTGTTTTACAACACTTAGCTGTGTTTGTGTACTTTCGCTGACAGTTTCCTTTTATTTACTTACTTTCCAGGCTGACTTAACTTTGCTGCCAGATTCTGTGGAGACTCCACATGTTCCGTCGAGGTTTGGTGAGCTCAAACTGCAGCGATGGTCCAAAGGTTAATCAACACTCAGCGAGTGAACAAATAATTAAAACCGGAAGCTGTGAAGCAAGTAATGTGGCTATGGATAAAGCCACCTGAGTCACTCCAGCACTCACATTTAATGATAGTTAAGATACAATTAACGAGTGGAACAGTCGCTTAGCTTGATATTGATGCTGATCTTTTTATGCGAAGCATCAACCAGGGAAGGATAATGTATATAAACTATAATGAAGGAAGCATGCAGAGGCATTTAACCAAATGTAATTTTACGTCTGATGCCACTATTCATTGCATTTTGATATCCTAGAACGGACTCATTCAGTTTGACAGTTTGTAATTGAAAACCCTTGTCATTATTTAATTGGTTAACCACATTGTATACTTGTCACGTTTGCTGCCGTGGTGTTTATATTAACCTTATTTAATCTAACACATCTCTTATGTATCTATTATTGGATATCATATCACTCTCCTCTTGGTAGTCCAACAGGATCATTATCAACTTTGTATACACTCACTGGCCACTTCATTAGGTACAAATACCTAATATCTGCTGTCATTGTTCATTTTATCAGCTCCACTGAGTATACAGGTGCACTTTGTAGTTCTATAATTACAGACTGTAGTCCATCTGTTTCTCTGTATACATTATTATCCTCCTTTCACTTGTTCTTCAATGATCAGGACCCCCACAGATCATTTATTATTTGGCTGGTGGATCATTCTCAACACAACTGTGACACCGAAGTGGTGGTGGTGTGTTAGTGTGTGTTAGTTAATCAGACACTGCAAAGCTGCTGATGTTTTTAAACACCTCAGTGTCACTACTGAACTGAGAGCAGTCCACCAGCTATCCAGCCAGCAGTGTCCTCTGAGCACCAATGAAGGACTAAAGGACCAATACAAACTGCAGCAACAGATGAGCTGCTGTCTCTGACTTTACATATACAAAGTAGACCAACTAGACAGAGTGGACAGTGAGTTAACAGAGTGTGTATAAACTCCAGCAGCTCTGCTGTGCCTTATCCAGTCATACCAGCACAACACACACTAACACACCACCACCACATCAGTGTCACTGTAGTGCTGAGAATAATCCATCATGCAAGTATTGCCTACTCTGAACAGATGAAAGGAGGCTAATTAGGTATACAGAGAAACAGATGGACTACAGTCTGTAATTGTAAAGAAGTGGTCAGTGAGTGTATATCATGTAATTGTTAATGGGAAAATGAACTTATGCAATTCTAATGTGTCTATTATGTATTTTCAAGCTAAATGTCGAGTGAAAAAAAAACAGTTTAGCTCATTTCTCCAAAGGCCAAGTAGACATATTGTCACTTGGGCTTTATTTATTTTACCTCCGTAAGATTTAAGCAGACAGTTTTTCATCACTCCTCTGCTTCTCTCTTTAAAAAAGTACAGGCGATCCTTCTGCACTCATCTCTGAACAAGTAAATAAACAAAATAAATAACTAAAAAATCAATGCGCATATCTTGGGCTAATTGGATGCCGGTCAGGGGCTCCCTTTTGAAACATTTTGAAATCACACAGCCTGCCAAAAGGCAAAGTAATTAAAACAAAAATAAAACATGATGGTCTTTTAAAAGCGAGGCCTCTTAATGAACAAAAAGACTAATTAATTGCCATCTTGTCTTGGAGGACATGAAGTGCACACTCAGTGAATTATAGATGAGACGTGTGGAGGCAGCTGGCTTGAAGAGTAATGGGAAACCTAATAGGTGAAGACAAATAAAAGAGACAAGATAACCATAATCATGTGGAGGAACTTACACTCATCCAAGTCTCAGTCCACCCACTGTTCTGGAGCAGTGTTGGTTATGCTAATAATGCTAATTGCAGAGTAGCAGGACCTCCTTTTGTTGTCTAGACGTGCTAATTCTTGGCCAGGCAAATTGCCACGAAATGGAAGAACAGAACAGTCAATGTGGTTCAACACGCAAACATGTGACAACGACTTGTTCCAAGCCACCTGCAGAGTCTGTCGATTTGTTGTGGCTAATAGGACGTCTAGCTGTTCTTGATTTAGCAGCACTCTCTGGAATCTACGCAAGGTTTCAATGAGTCAAGACCAAAATATCTGAGGATATTGGAAGAGACATTGTCAACTACACAGCTTTTTTCATTGACAATACAAATGAAGCACATCCTGAAGTGCCTGTGTTTGGAGTGGCAGGGCTAGCGCTAGGGCGCTAACTGGTGTAGATGCTATCTCATTGCCAAGACCCCTATGTTTGATACTGCTACGCCTCAGCACTTTCCACTGATAACTAGCCATTTATGCACAGCATGAAGCCTGCTCTCTTCCTCGTACTGAATGTCAAAACTTTATTTAAAAGAGGCTGTTGCTGGAGGTTTTTGGAGGAGATGGAGAAATGAAAGGCTTATGCTGAGCACTTTTATGCTTGAAAATCACGTCACGGGGAAATGCTGGCGTGCATTCAAGGGATGAAGAACAATCTTCAGTGCAAACTTCACCAACAATCAATGAAGGTTTTGTATCATTTTTTTTAGCTATTGGGGTCAAACCAGCCAAAGCTATTTCATGTAGAAGGTCAGGCTATGGTATGCCGGTTTAATGCATTCTCTACAAAATCAAACACGGTGAGACTTTATTCAAATAGTCAAAGCCTGCTGGTTTCAAATATCCCCAAGCATTTATCATGTGTGTCCCCGGACACTCCACCTCATTCGGCCGCTATCTCTTCATACGACTCCATTTACATGGAAATGGGTGGATGAAGGCATCACAGCAGTTATCGGACTCTTCCAAACATCCCTTGCCTTTGCCTATGACTTACCCACCTGGTGCTCATCAACACTCTCAAAAGGGGCTTGCATCCTGAAGAGAAAACAGCCCCATCAGGGGTCCCCTCTACATCTCTGCACATGAAGGGACGACACTAACCGTAAAGCCTCCAGAAATGATCGCAACTCCAGGTAGCTTCCATGCGCCCATTTTATCCACTAAACAAACGTGCAACATCAGAAGGACACCCTGAGGGTCCAGTAGAAGGGGAACCATTTCAAATGACGACGCAGTGTGAAACCCTCAAAGGTACTTTTCAAGGGTGTTGAAGTAAGGAGTAGGCTTTTGTGCTTGCTGTTGATAGGGATTTGCGCTTGTTGAGAGCTAGCTGGAGATAAATAAATGCCCTTCAGACATAATTAATTATAGGTTTCTAGTCTGTTTTATTGTTAAAAGGATGGTTAGATAAGATTGGTTCCCAGCATCTTTCAACTTTATAAACTGCACTGTTGCAGATTAGTTGCAACTTTAATAGCATTTCTCATATACCTGCTATTGTATAGTGACTTCTTGAAAGCATAACTCTATGTACAGAGATATTTTTTGTAGTTTTGTTATTTTTACGCAGACAAAAGAGTGAAGAGAAGAAAAAACACTCAAGACCCCGTTTCATTCTGTGGCTGAATAGTTTCCAGCCATCTTTTGCTGGAAAAAAAGAAGGCTGCCCCTGATAGCGGTTAGCAAAATCCAACGGTGCGCTTAGCACACAACAGAATGTAATGTACTTCCCTACCGGCAAGTCTTAGGCCCATTATAGTGTGCATGGCAGGTCTAAAACCCACATCGGATGTCCTGAAGCGTGCAGGAGTGTGTGGCAGGCAGCGACAAAACCGTTACAGAACATTGCAAACCCATCACATGCTCGCTGTGCCTCTTTGGCTTTCCACTGGGTGATCCTGAGCCTGGCTAAACGAGATGTGTTATTGGAAGACTTGAGTGTACATTCACCTCCTGTGCACCATGCAGCAAAACAGCAGTGCCATTCTCCCTCTCTCTCTCTGTCGTTCAGTCACTCGTTCCTTCAGGGTTATTTATTCCATTGATCTTAAGTGGTGAGTCAAAAAGGAACATTCTCTCGGGACACAAAAGCTCTTATCTGAGGTTAACCCTTTGAAATAGCACTTATCGTCCATGATAACAAAGGCATGGTGGAATTTTATATTCGCCATTTCTCACTTTGAAGTCAATGGAAATGCAGATTTTAAAAAGTATAACCACATTTTTGATCATATATTAGTCACATGTATCATTCATATTTATTCATTTGCAAAAGTGAAGAGATATTGTATGACAAGTCTTGTTTAAGATCAAACAAGAACGAATAATTTTTTTAACCATATTTGAATAGTATAGCAAAATGAGGCTGGCCATTGGAGGACCAACAGCACATTGTCATTCTGGTCATAAAAGATTTGGCTATGAAAATGCAAACAATACATATTGTTCATGAGTCCAAGACCTCATTTTCAGAATTGACCACTGATGTAGCATCATCTCTTATGAACATCTTTTAAGTGGTCTCCTGTATAAAATTGAAACCATTACCGAAACATGGACTAGACACCAAATGAGCAAAAGAAGATGTTTCCCTCTTTATATTCAGATTACAGTGTAATTATACAGCTCTCATTTGGCCAAAAAAACAGAACACAATTCTCTGCATCTGCCACAAGCTTCATTACCAAAAGCATGCGTGCAAATGAAAAGGAACACGACAAGCTTAATTACTAATTGACTGCAATCATTTTTACATGTGTAGTCACTAATTGCACAGTTGGGCAATTTGCATTCAGAGACTGTACAGATACTGCTTTGTTTATGGATAAGTGTAAAAGAATATATAGACAGAGGCAGATTTTAAAGAGATGCACCAGAGATGGAACCATTTTTATAAATCTTCCTCTAAAACCGCATGAAAAAAGACACAATACAGGGCAACCAATCAGAACAGATGTAATTTAAATAGTGTATATCAATCTTAAAGGAACAATACAAACATTTTTTAAGAAAAAAAATGAAAGATTGCAAAAATTAATTCATGCTAAAATGGGAATCCCAGTTCTGGTCATGGAGAGCTACCAAGTTCTGACCTTAATCTACTACACCTGATACAGTGAAGACTTTCAGAGAAATCTGGATGTTAGATCCAGGTGTGCTGGCTTTAAACTCTCCAGGACACTAGATTTACAGGACCATTGGCCCACTGGGCACTGTTGACCCACACATCTGTCAAAAGTACATGTCAAGTGAAAAATTCATGTTAATTTGATGCTTTTATTCATTTCATTTTCAATAAAATCACCACGACAAGCATTTATAGTGCTTTGTAATTATATGTATTTCATAACATACAGTCTAGTTCATAATGCTACTAAATGGCAAATGTCTGTAAAGACAGCTTGTAATTGTTCAGCAGATGTTACGTGCACTTATGAAGTGATTTTCATTCTAAACAAAATAACATGCCAGGTTTAATAGTAGCATTCCCATTTTAAACACAGAGTCTACAGTATATAAACTCTTATGTGAATCAGCATGCCATGCCATTATGCCATGTAAAATACTTAAAGACAGTTAAAAATAGGTAGTGCATCTAAAAATGATGCAAACATAATTTGTGTTCAAAATTGTATTGAGGCAAAGTAAAATGTCATATTTCATTTTCATTACAAGAAAAGTGACATACATCTCATGAAAATCTGAAATCCAGAGTTATTAGAATATTAAATTTGGAGTTTGAGTAGATTACTATTAGTATAAACATTAAAAAAAGTAATGAAATATGTCACTTTACATGTAATGAATATAAAATATATGACACTGTAATTAACATTTCTAATTGCTGGAGATGTACAAGTCACTGTGTTATGATGCTTTATGTTATAATGTGATGATGAGGCTTATTATTGTAAAGCATTATGAAGTCTTAATAAATCTACATAAATGTACTCATGAATACAGAATTAATGCTGGATCATCTTATCATTCACCTGTACACCTTTTTTTGAATGGGAGGAGGGTATATTATATATATTAGAGGGACAGTCCTACAAATGTAACATGGAGTGGGCCCACATCTGCTCCATGCAGGCTCTCCACTGGTGTCCCACAAGGTTCAGCACTGGGTCCTCTTCTTTTCTCACTTTACACTCATTCTCTTAGTGAAGTAATTTCTTCTCATGGATTATCTTACCAATGTTATGCTGATAACACTCAACCTTCCCTCCTTCTGACAATTCAGTCGCATTTCAACATGTTTGGCAGACATCTCCACATGAATGACAACCGACCACTTGAAGCTCAAAAAGCAAGAAGCCTTGGTGTGATTCTAGATGACCAGTTATCATTTTCTACTTACATATCAAACTTGACACAGTTGTGCAGGTTCCTCCTCTTCAACATTCGATGGATCTGACCCTTTTTAACCCAGGATGCTGCCCAGGTGCTTTTCCAGTCTCTCGTCATCTCAAGACTTGACTACTGCAACTCACTCCTGCTTGACTGGTCTTCAATCAACCCACGTTCTCTCACATCACTCCACTGCTGCGTTCACTTCACTGGCTTCCTGTAGCTCCTCGCATCAGATTCAAAACCCTGATGCTTGACTACAAAGCAAGAAATGGACCATCCCCTCTCTACCTAATGGCAATGGTCGAGTCTCGAGTTGCACCTCGAACCCGTAGAGATTCTAGCACGACTCAGCTTGACCCAACATCTTTCAAGACACATGGAAAACTAGCACCAAAACTCTTTTCTGTTTTTGCACCGAAGTGGTGGAATGAACTCCCAGTGGTTGTTTGAACAGAAGAGTCCCTCAAAGTCTTCAAACACAGACTGAAGACCCATCTCTTTATGGAGCACTTAAGCGAGCACTAGTTTAAATCTCTTATTGTAATGCGTTATGTTCTTAGATATTGTATAATTGTGTATCTTTCCTTCTTTCTAGGTATTAGTGATGGTTTTGTTCTAACAGTGTCTGAACTGAAGAGTAGCTTGGACTCTAATCTGTCTGTACAAGCTGATATAATTCTCTTAATGGAATCAAATCACAGTTTTATGTCACTAAGGGTAAGAGCATCTGCCAAATGCTGTAAATGTAAATGTATATTTGGACATTTGTGAGTGACGATGTGCCTGTTTTAGTGTAAATTCTCTCCTACATGGTGGAGAGGTCTTCTACAACTGCAAAAGTTCTTCAACAACATCTTTCTTTTTAAATCCAACTAAAGCCTTTGTCATACACATGTAAACCCAATCAAATCCAGGGTGATTTGTCAGTGGATCTGATCTAGTGTGATCTGACAACAACACAAGTGGAAACTGCAGAGCACTCTCTGTTTTCAGCTGACCAAATAGAGTTAAGTCAGCACTTCTATCCACTGGTACCCACAGGGCAAGATTTACAGAATAATCCACTTTGCTGAAGATAGCCTTATCATTTCCTCATGTTTTCTTGGCTGGAGAGAAGAAGCTGGAGGCATTCCCAATTCCTTGCAAAGCCTGGAGAGCCCTCCAGAATCTTCTATCAAACTGACACTTGTGCTTCTGATGTTATTTCAGAATGTTCCAGATGCACAAAATCAAGTTTCTGCTCCACAGAGAACTTTTCGATTGTCTTTTGGAGGGAAAGCAAAAGCCCGATGATGAAAACACTCGAGAGGACTACAAACTTTTTTCAATACTGTTAAAAAATAGTGGTTCCTTAAAGGTTTCTCGTTTTGGCTCTAAGGACAATTGTTAATGACATCTTATTATAAAAAAATATAGCAACATTTCTAATAGCATATACCCTACATATATTAACTTTTACATTTATGTACATGTAGTAGTGCATCTTCAAAAATTAGAATATTATGAAACCTTTCATTTGTGTTCAGAATTGAATTAATAAACATAAACTGACATATTTTATATTCATTGCACATAAACTGACATTTTATATTCATTACACATACAATTACATATTTCAAGCTGTTTTTGTTTTAATGATGATACTGTTTGAACAATTTACTCAAAATAATCAAAATAATAATATTCTGGATTTTGAAGTCATACTGATGAACAGTAAAATGAAGAAAGGCTTGAAATATGTCATTTAACATTTATTGTGATTTTAATTAAATTACGAACAAAAGCTAACTTTTCACTATATTCAGATTTTTTGATGTGGCCCTTTGAAGCTTTGAAGAGTTTCTACCCACAGTGCTTTTTGAATGAGGTATGTTATAGAATAGTCAGAAAAGAGATAGCTTACATAAGTCAATCTAAAAGCAATAATAACAGAATAAGTGTTTGTGAGTGTTTGAATGAAACTGAACGGTATATGGTTATGACTCCAGACCAAACAATTGTCATAAATACAACTCAGAGCTGAACTCAGCCCAGGACATCACAGATATCATGTGACAGGGTTTACTGTAAGTGAGCACACCAGTCAGTTGTAGCAGAGTGTAAAACCATCATCCTGGACAAAGGATGTGATTTGATTGATGTTCATAAGGGCATAACAACATGTTACTGGGTAAAGGGTGGTAGCATTTTGGAAACTGCTAACTTTGTGTGGATGTTCTAGAGCTGCAGTAGTGAAGATGTTCAGAGAATGGACTTCTAGTACATTGAGTGCCTCCCAACAACATAACAGTGGTGCCCCATAAGTCAATGATGCCAGAAGGGAAAGATCATTTTGTATAACGAGACACCTCAGCAGCCTTTATCTCTTACATACCCTTTACACAATGTGGAGGTTCTCTTTTCTCACTATTTTTAAGAGAGGGCTCCTGTAGGTATTATTTCTCATGCTTTCTGCCTTAATCGATTATGATGAGGAAGCATTTACCTGCAGCTTTGATGAGCTCCAGGGGGAAGCGCTGATATTTGAATTTCTGACAAACTGTCAAAGACTCTGATTATGATGTGGTTTCATCCAAGATTCTTTAGTTCTCACTATCCCTAGAGCTTCACACTCTCTGTACTCCCCACATATCAATTAGAGCCCACCAACAACAAAGTTCACAAAAATGTCCTGGATTTGCTTAAGTGATATCAAACAAAGGTTTGGGAAATCACAGGTTAATTTAAAGAAGGCACTGCTGCAGGGTACCAAAGTAATACTGATACAGTCCCATGCAGTCATCTTCCAAAATACACTATACAAGAGGACATCGGGGACTCTCTGTAGGTAAGTTACAACCTTAGTCTCCAACAGTTCAGTGATGTATCTTTGGCTGCTCAAGGTCCTGACAATGCATATGAGGTATGAATGGGAGTGGACCCCAATCTGACCCTAAACCATAAAACCTGGCGCTGGACACAAATGGTCCTGCTAAATACATGAGGCTTTCACCATGATGCTTCCATCCTTTGATACATGAGCATCAGGACCTATCTATTCACAGACAAATGTAATGTGATTTTCCCATTGACTAGAGATTTGACTTTTATTATGCTATGTATATGCCCCAGTGTGTACAGTATTTATACCATTTACAGTGTGTATTTATGTATTTGAGTCTGTATTTATTACATTTTTTTCAGTTTCTGAAAAATATCAAGTGTGGCTTCACAATAATAAAGGTTTTGTAAAATTTGAATCACCATACTTAAGAGCACACATATGGTTTGGATTAACATTTAGAACATGTGCTTCCAACTTCCAAAAAAAGCCAACTGCTTGTTTCAATAACGTACAAGTGAAGAAAAAAATAATATAAAATTACAATGCAGGTGATAACTGCAACTCTAAGTGTTAAGTGTTGTTGACAGAGGTCACTGCATTTAGACGCTAGGCTAGTACACATATAAGAATTCTGCCAAGGGCTGCTATACAATAACGCAGGAGCATCAGAAAAGATGCTAGCGTGCCTAGCCTGCTAATGGTGACAATCAAGGCCTCTTTGAAGCCTGGAAACACTAACAAGACAATTAAACTATCCTGACAGCGATGTTTTTCAAGCCAGCCTTTCATCTGAAAGAGGTCAGTAAACCCAAGACACCAGCCAAAACAAGGCCATAAAGCCTAAGTGACAACATTAGCATTTGAAATATGGCAGCTACAGCTATAAAAGTGTACCTCCATGATTATTTAATATGGCAGGTCTGAAATGTTTGGAAGCATTGCACGAGCTGATGATGCAATGCGTTGTCTCATAGAAGCCAGACTAACATTTCTTCAGATTTTTCATCTTTCTAGCAATGATGTATGCAGAGAAGTAGCATGCTAAGCTAACATGTCAATAAAACAGAATGGAGAGCAAGCTGCTAAGAAGGAAATACCATACATAACATCAGTTCACAGACTGCCTGCTGAAATCCATGCTGTGACAGCAGTCATGAGGAAAGTTTAGAGCTGCCATTATCACCATCCGACACATAGGAACCATCACTGAAGATGTCAAAATATTGCAAAGTCTCAGCATTAGATCTAAAGGAGACTTCTGAATAGTGCATGACCAAATAGACAGTAAAATATTAACTGAAAAATAATTGGATGGACTTGCTTATGGATCAGCAGGGCTATGGAAATAGAAAAAAGGATGTTTCTTTGAATTATTCAGATATATCTACTGTATGCTGCTAGAATACTATATTGTATCCCTTTCACTATACTCAGTAGTGTACTGGTCAGTCTTACATCGTATGTTGTGTCTTCTTTGGTCCTGTTTTGTGTATTTGTCAGAAGCATGGCTGTACAGGAGGAGAGGATACAGCGGGATTCCAAAAACATGTGACTTTATTGACCAAAATCTGAGGCAAAAACAGACGATGGTTGTGACAATGCATACATGTTATGTGACACATACAGAACACATGGACCAAGACGGTGACAGACAAGGCAGAGACGGGGCCAGAGATGAGGCATAAGGCATGAGGGTCAGGTTATTATGTCGTATTTGTCACATATATAGTATTTATTGTGCTGAGCTGTATTTGTTATATGTCGTATTTAACCTCACATGACTTGACTTGACAAATGAATTCTGAAATGTGAGATCAGTTAACCGGTATTTTTCAGGGGCCTACAGGGGTCTTCAAATACATAAATAGTTTTTAGTAGTTACATAAACATTTGATGTGGTTTAAAGCAGAAGTGTGATGATTTAGTCATGCACCTTGGTTATATGGATATACTTGTATATTATATATATATGTATA
>BRDA01030806.1:40914-65492 GCA_036984385.1 Crenuchus spilurus | reverse complement strand
TTTACAATGTAGGAAAACAAGAAAACATTAAATGAGATGTGAATGTGTTTGAATGTGTCCAAATGTTTGACTGGAACTGTAAGTCAAAAACAAAGTTTGTCCTGTTTGAATTCTGTGGTTTTATGTATCACATCATAATAAAAATCATGTACTCCTTAAAACTTGGTTTTAAAATTAGGTAAATACAAGCTCAGATGAACAACAACATACAACAGATTCCACTCCTTTATTATCTAAAAAATAAGCCAAAGTGGAGAAAATCTTTGTGCAAAACTAAGTGAATCAATAGCTTGAAGAACCATTGTTAGCAAGAATAAGCTGAAGTAATCATTTTAAGTATGGATTTATTGATCTCTCACATCATTCTGGAAAAATTTAGCCTACTTATCTTACATTTTGGCCCACATTCACTTACACACAGCAGGTAGACTTGCTGTTGTGCTTGGCATCATTGTCTTGTTGCCTTCCCCAATCTCAGCCCAGTCTGTCAGCCATACTTAACTCTAGAATACTTTGATTATTTTGATTTTGATTAGCAGCACCTGGCTGAAACTTACCCTCTTAATTTTTCCTACACTGTTTCTGCATTTTGGCCTTCTTTTATTAAATAAATAATGACAGGTAATTACACATTGTTCATTGAGATTGTATTTACCTCATTTTAAGACTTTCTAAGGACCAGTTGTTTTTTATTATGTCCTGATTCATAAAACCATACAATTCAAAGAGGGTGTACATTGTTCTTCACATGACTGTATAAGAAATCAATTATCTGCTTGTCTTAAATGCAGTCAAATCTTTGAAATATTTGGGCATATTTGGTGGCTTTTGGGGCGACATGGTGGCTTAGTGGTTAGCACATTCGCCTCTCAGCGCTGAGGTCTTGGGTTTGAGTCCACATCTGAGCGGAGTTTCCATGTTCTCCCCGTGTCTGCGTGGGTTTCCTCCGGGGTCTCCGGTTTCTTCCCACAGTCCAAAATACATGGAGGTCAGGTAAATTGGCTACTCTAAAAATGTGTGTGTATGTATGTGTATGTATGTATGTGTGTGCGTGTGTGTACACCCAGTGATGGACTGGCGCCCTGTCCTTGGCTTAGTTGAATAGTGTAATGCCCTGCCCTGCGCCCAGTGAGGGGGTAGGGGACTAACCGCGACCCTGATAAGGATTAAGTGGGTGGGATAATGAATGAATGAATGGTGGCTTTTGCTATTACAGTTTGCCTTTATAGAGAGCATTATGTCATAGAGTGTCTGAAACTACATAATCAAGTCTATTTGAGATTTCTTAACAAATTACACAGCTTCAAGTAAGTTTTGGATGACAAAAAGTAGCAATAAACGTCCATTATTACTTGTTAGCAGGTCATTCCTGTGTTGCCAGTGGCCTGTGTTCGCCAATATTTGCATTTACATTTGAGGCATTTAGCAGACACTTTTATCCAAAGCGACTTACAGTCGGGGGTTAGGTGCCTTGCTCAAAGCACTTCAGTCGTGTCCTGCCCGGGGATCGAACCGGCAACCTTCAGGTCACCAGACCAGATCCACTAGGCCATGGCTTCCCCCAAGATCCTAAGTTCTCAAGATCCTAAGTTCTTAGGGTCCTGTTGTGTCTTTGGGTAATGATGTTTGAAATCTCTATTTTATTCTTTTCTTTTTCTTTTTTATAATTTTTACCTGTTTTTCTCCCCAATGTGATTTTGGTAGCCAGTTGACCAGCCCATTCGTTGACTCTCCCTATTACTTGTAATGTCCCTGACTATAGGATGGTGCAGACTAACACAGTCCTCCTCCAATGCATGTGTAGTCAAGCTCCGCCTCTTTTCCAACTGCTGCTGATACATCGCCACCGTGCAGCCAACACGCTCGGAGGAAATCGCAGGATCCCCAGTTCTGATGGATCGCCAGCTGACATTACTTACAATCCTAATATCATAGTGACCGCGCCTTAGTCCACTGATCCACCCGGGACCTTAATGTTTGAAATCTCTAGAGACATCCCTGGTGTCTGCTCTGTGCCATTTTTTTTTCTTTTTTCTTTCTTTTTTTTTTTCCATGACTTTAACCATTTGAGACGTTCCCATAGGTGTAGGCCTATTATATAAGGAGCCTTACAGCAGTGCTGGGGAAGGCTCCTTTGATGATTTCCCACAATAGCCTAAGTCATATTAAGGGAATAAAGACCTGGGGAACCTCTCTCTCAGGTTCCATATATGAACTTGGAAGTACACATATGTTGAACTGGTGGAACAGAGGATCCTGGGAACACAGGACCGTTTGTCATGATCCCATTATGTGCTGTAGAAATCTGATGACCATGAGAACATACACTCCTACTTGTCAGTTACATTACTCTTGTAGCTCCAGTGCAAAATTCACATTTCTATGGTTCATTTGGAAAGAAAGGAAGTGATGTATCTGTACCTGTAGTTCCCCAGAACCACTGTCTCCAGGTCCACCAGGACAAAGTTCTCCTTCATCTCTCCTACCACCATCTTCCCATCTCGAGAGAGGAATGTTTTTCCCCCCACAGTCCGGACTCTTATGTACTGTTGAAGGTGCACAGAACAGAATAAGGGCTTTGCTACACTATAGAAACAAAGTTCCTGTATCACTTAGAGGGGTATACAGCCTCCCAGCACTACGCTGTGATGGAGCTCCATCCAATACCTTTGGGATGACCTGATGTGAAGTTTGTTCTGACTGCATATTTATCATCTATACCACCTCACTAATGCTCTTGTGGTTGCATACAATCAGAACCTCACAGCAATGTTCCTACATCTAGTTTTTCCAGAAGAGTAGAGGCTGCTACTACAGCAAACAAGGGAAAATTAAAAATCAGTACATTTAATTCCAGAAGAAACCTTGTCCACAAACGTTTACATATCTGACTTGGTAATTATTGTTAAAAATTTGAAAAAGTTTGACTTTACAGTTTATTATTCAAATCTGAAAGCTGACAAAATGGACGTTTGAATTGTCCCTGACACACAAAAACAGATGGACACATTATTCCGACAGCAGTTTAGCCCATTCAGGCAATTAACAAAAGGTGAAAAAGGTGCTTTTATTTTGAAAGATGGTTCACCCATAAATTATATGTACATAATCACTTAGCCAACATTCTTAAATGAGACGGTTCTTCAATGGTTCTTTAGTCAAGAAAATGATTCTATACAGAACCATAAACTTTCATGATGAAAAGGTTCTTCAGATTGATGAGTAATGTGCTGTAGATGGTTCTATACAGAACCTTTCTGAAAATGGTTCTATATATTGGACCAAAAAGAGTTCCTCTATTATTACAAACTGTAATTACTACTACAACTACTTCCCCCCACTACAACACCCCTGACTAAAGCAGAACACTTTTGGGGGCTATATAGAACCATTAAAAAAATGGTTTGTATAGAACCATCTATAACACATTCTTCATCAATCTGAAGAACCCTCATCATGGAAAGAACTCTGTGTCCATTAGAAGGGTTCTTTGAGTGTTCGTGGTTCTATATAGAACCATTTTCTTTACTAAAGAACCCTTGAAGAACCATATTTTTTAAGACTGTAGATGTAGACTATTTAATCAGCCAAGACATGATTAGAGCCCAATTTTTGTTTCTTTAATTTAAAACTGGACGTTCCCAACAAACACTAGAACTCAATACTAGAACTACTTAAATAGCTCATTCATAGTGCATCACCACAGCTGGATGAGTTCTTTAACATCCAGATCATTATGGAGGAATATTCAGTGTTATTCTACATCAGCAGGTCCTGCTTTGAGGTGGTTGTCTAAGATGGTGGATGTAGCATTCAGCTACACAAGTTTTACTTGTTATTAATGCTCACACTACATCCTAAACCACAGTGATTATTCTGTGAGAACTTCATTATGATCTGGATGGGATTTGAGCATGTTGAGAAACATTTCTGTGATATATTTTTTTAGCGATTTAGCTACTGAGTATAGTGTACAGTGCCAGTCAAAAGTTTGGACACACCTTCTGGACATTCAGTGGTTTTTCATGATGTAGGAATGTTCTGCATTGTAGATTAATACTAAAGTCATCTAAACTATGAATAAACACATCTGTAATTATTTAGGTTCACTACATGATTCTTTATGTGTTTACTCAGAGTCTGGATGACTTAAAAATAATAAAAACATTGAATGAGAAGGTTGTCTTGGTTGATCAACCATATCTAAGTGGCCAATTGTATAAATATGATTTTAGAGTGAACCATTGATTTAAGAGCATATATTATATTGTTTTTGCAGTGATGAGCAGCAGAATTAGAAGTTTGGAGGACTGTGTTTTTTACAGTATATTTAGTGCTTCTTTTTTCCAGTGAATTAATATGTGAACATTCCAACAACTCAAAATTCTGAGAATTAACCACAGATTTCTTTGGAGCTGCAGCCACATGAAGAAGCTCATTCATGTGCTCACCCGCGACGCATGAATGCAGCCCAACCTGTTACTCTCGAGCTTTGGTGGAAGCTCATCACTGACATTCTTTTCTTTGATACAAAGAGGAGGCAAACGTGCTTTTTAAACACTAGAGTTACACTTGCTAGCAGTGCTACAACATGCTAAAGCTACTGATGTGTCCCGAAACTGCCTGTGACAACAGGAAACATAGCTAACATTTGTCATCTAGCCCAAAGTTGGAACGCACATTTGTGTACCTTCAGATCAAAGTAAATTTAAAATTCCTAGTTAAAAACAAGGAAATGTGATCTGTTTTAAATAGCACATACCAAACTAATACTAATTCCAGTGTACATTGTACAATGACAGCCATGAAATGCTTCTTACTAATTTTTCGTTAATTATTTCTCACTTACAGCTCACTGAAACAAAGAGAGCCAGAGGTGATTTGCATTGCTCAGATGTGGAGAAATAACATGAGACAAAAAAGCAGACATTATATAATTCTGACCCAGTCAACTATATTATTGCCATCAAATCAAAGGGAAAACATGGTGTGGAAGTGCAGACTTCAGAATGTAAATGTGTGACTGATTCTATGTTGAATTCTATGTGTATTTAATGACTAATTGTGTGTTTGTATTTAATTAGCAGTATAATAATAATAATAATAATAATAATAATAATAATAATAATAATAATAATAGTAATAGCAATAATAACAATAATAATAATAATAATAATAATAATAATAATAATAATAGCAATAATAATAATAATAATAATAATAATAATAATAATAATAATAATAATAATAGTAATAGCAATAATAATAATAATAATAATAATAATAATAATAATAATAATAATAATAATAATAATAATGAAGCTGAGGCTGTTAAAGGTTAAATCAGGTCCAGGATTAGGACTGACCGGATGTCTGAATCTGTTTGGGGTGAAGTTCTCTTCAACAGATCTGCGATTCAGGATGATGTAGACCGGCACACCTCGTGAGGCAGCACAATGGAGGTCCCCGATGACCGCACAGTCCGACACTCTGTCCATCACTATAGCAATCAGCTGAATGATGTAAACACCAAAAGTACAGTCAAACACTATGGAAGGCATATAAATTCAGTTTTGCTTAGATTCAACGTTTGCTAATGTGATTGCACACAGTTAACCCATCTGTGCAGTGAAACACACACACACACAAGTGAACACACACTGTGAGAACATGTGCTCGTAGTGGTGGGCAGCCCTATCTATGGTGACTGGAGAGCAGTTGGGGGTTAGGTGCATTGCTCAAGGGCACTTCAGTCATGAGACCGGATCCCTAACCACGAGGCCACGACTACCACTACAATGAAGCTAACAAATTCATAGCCCTCAAATGACTATAATGTAAGCAGTCGTGTAATACCAAACAAAAGCTTACAAAACGATGGGGATGTAGACTTCTTTTGTCCATTCGTACAGATACATTATGGCATCATATTACGATATTAGAAACTATATAAGGGAGACTGTTAAAGATTACCTAACAGCTTGACACAGTTTGAGGCAAATGTGATATGACTTAGGTATGCAGTTAGCACTTACTGAGGTATTAACTTTTAGTGCACTGGTGCTATAAAGTAAAGGCTAAAGTAGCAACCAAGTAATCGTAGTAATAGAAGCTCATACCCTATCAATTACCTTTTGAGCTGTTATATAATCTCTAATAGACAGTTACACATTACAGAAAGTCAAAAATATCAGTGCTTAAGTGAAATTTACAGATTTTTAAAATACAAATGTGGACATTTTGGACACTATTGTATAATTTTAATATAGTTTTAAAATATCCAGTGTGTTATCTACAAAATAAAAAGAGGAGACAGTTCTAGTTTAATATACTTTATAGACTGCATGGTAGCCTATATTCATGTAGACTGTTTGTCTAAACAAATCATATAGCCTACCTAGCACATGGTAGTGTGATTCAATAACACCCATACTCCTGCTTTTAACCCCTGTGTTACCGTGTGTCTTATAAAAACATTTGTGGTGATTCTGTGGATGTATTCAACACTTACTAGCTTTGAATTTTGCACGGCAGTATTCTCTAAAACTAGGCGAGCATGTAGTAGAAGTGGTTAATAGATATCAGCAGCCAGGCCCTCTGTTGGCCAAAGCAAGCAGAAAGTAACACATCTGCCCACCTGTTCTATTGCCAGGCCCTTTTTATGACTTTCTGGTGTGTTTTTAATTCACAGTTGATGTTTTAAGCATTAATTAGACATTAATTATTTAATTAGATAAATAAACAATTTTAACAATGATCTGTTAGACAATATGCCATCTTTAGCAGCTGTTTTAGTTGTTACTTTTAATCACTAGGTGCTAACATAAGATTTTTTAAAGTACGATTTATCAAATGACAAACTGGTCTTGACTACAGTCCTACTTGTTTGCTACATTAGCTTTGTAGCTCTAGTGAGAAACGAAAGAAGCAAACTTCAGACACCAAACGTCTTGGCGTCAAATGCATTTTGGGGTAAAGAGGAAAAGAAGGGGGGATGGTATTAGATTATTACTAGGAACAAATAGTCTGTGTAGCAATAAATGGTCAATAGTTAGTTATTGGAAATATCTAAGTGGAGCTCAGAGCTTATTTTCATATTGTTGTATAAATGGATAGTAATTACAGTATTAGTTACATGTAGTTATCAATGAAGTTACTAATTCAGTATTTTAGAGTAAGTCATCGTATTCTGATAATTCCACTCCATAAGAGGATGTAGATGTTTGATAAACTTCACTAAGATGCTGGAGGTTTATACTCAAGCCATCATTTGATTGAAGTACTTTATATCACTGGTAATTTAAAAAGAATCATCATCTACATGGTACCTACCATGGTTGCCCCCTGCAGAAGCCTCCTGATCACTTCCCGAATGTGAGGTGCCTGCTCCACTGGAGGATTGGTGTAGATCGTAGCCCGGTCCACTCCTTCCCACCTCTGCTTTTCTGGCCATCCTAACTCCAGACGTGGGGCTGGGGTGTCTGACTGCACTGGAAAGTACTTGGTGGAGAAACCAGATCCACTTTCATCTTCAAGTTCTCCATTTTCCAGAAGTAGCTCACTAATCCGATAATCCTCAGCCCAGCTGGACACTTGATTGACCTCATCTGGCGATAGGAAGTGTGGGAGTCTCTCCTTGCTGAGTTCAGTGTAGAACGCTCCAGGGCCGGTGGTCAGCAGCTGTTCCAGGGCACAACGTTGAGCCTCGCAGTGAATGAACTCTGGATTGGTCTCAGTCACTGGAGAAAAGATCACATTCTCGTCCAAGCTTTGCTCCTGAGAGTTGGACATCACGAATGGACCCTGGAAGGGACTTGTCCTACAAGGGTATGATGTGGTGCATGATGATGTGTAAAGAGAAAGTGTCAGGTGTTTGTAGAGGCGGCCCAAATGTAAAGTTCCTCCTTATGCAGTGGAGATACGGTTCATTCTAAGCTTACATTGCTGTTAAACTGACCCATTGTTAGTGAAAAGTTCAGTCTGCTGGAGAAAAAGGCAAGCTCAGCCTAAAGAATGTTCCCTGCCTTTCTCAAACATCTCACATATGACTTTGTTGACACATGTACGTTGGAAATACTACGGAGGAACTATGATAAAACATTGACATTATGCCAAATCTGGATAACTTGTTTTGCTATATGAGTTATCTTTAAAAGTTAACGCTGCGGTAACAGAACTGTCAACACCTACTGTTATGGCTTGTGCTTTCAGTTTTCATCCATATCCGTCTTTAACGTGAGCAGAACATCAGCTGTCCATTGCCAAAGCCAGCAAAGATACTTTTTAATCGTTGCCCTTTTACATGATCATGCTAAGGCGTATCCCAATATTATATTTCGGCCGGTATTGTGTCCATTCTCCTTCCACCTGATACAAAGTGTCTTTTTCTCTCGCTGTCCCCAGTTCACTGCCACACATATCAATGACTGGTTCTACCAGAAGAGCAAGTCTCGGTGAGTCTACTAGAGCTTTTATAAGATCTGCTGCCCAGAGGTAAATACATACACAAAAGCACCTCTCAGGTCTGTCTATATTAGGACAAAATTAAATAACTTAAGTTTGGGCTCCTGAAATTTAAGTGGCATAACGTTTTGGTCTAATATGCCATTGGTTTAACCAAATATATCACATCTATACCTAAAACGTCTCCACGTTCATGAACATGGTGTCATTTTACGGATTGACCACATGGCTAAAATGTCAGTTTTTATCAAATGTTTTAATGAAAAAAATCAAAAGCTCATTGTAAATAAAAAGTATGAAAACACTCATATAGGGACTGTTAGAACTTCATCTGAGCAAAATAAAAAACCCTGAAACACAGAAAGAATGAAAGCAGCACAAGACATAGAATAAAATAAAAAAGTGAAAAATGTCAACAATGACATTATAATAATCATTTAAAATGTGTCACTTTAGGACTAGTGTAATTGGGCTTTTCTTATAGTCACATCTACAGCACTTTTCTAGACACTCAAAGCTCTTTGACATTTGGGACAAACATTAGAGATTCACCTCAACCATCAACAGTGTTCAGCATCCACCTGCACACCAGAACTCTCACCACACATTAGCTATTAGACCGAGGTGAGGAGAGACAGTTTTTGAAGATGGAGATGATTAAGATTGAGACATTTCACCAGGACATCAGGGTATCACCTCTGCCCTTTTAGAGGAAATGTCCTTTACGTCCTTTTCTGACCTCAGAGACATGCAAACTTTTCCTTAGAGGCCTCCCATCCAAGTACTAACCAGACCTGCTTAGTTTCATTAGCATGTAGTGCTGTTCACGGTTTTTATCTGTATCTGTCTTCCTATATGTGTCATAGAAATTGATCTCTGGCACACCTCCGCATATAAATGATGACATGTTTGCAGTATTTGATGAATGTAGACTGACTGGGCTCCCAGCTTTTATTTAACAACTGTCTCAGTGCCTGCAGCACTTTATTTCCCTTTAAATCATGAAACACAAACAGTAATCTGTTCCCTAGAAAGAGAAATACAAACTAGTCAGCTGACAATTTTATTGATTTTTTATGGGTTTTTTTGGACAATGTTATTAAAAAGCAGAATACATTTATAAAATAATAACAATAAAAGATAAAAACCCTGTACATTTATACCAATTTTGAAACATTTAATACATGGAGCATACAGTACTACACATAAAATAGACTGAAAAATACATATGTAAAGGAGGATCTAGAAACAAAAGAAAAATATATTTATGTACTTTGGTCCCCCATTAAAATGTAAAGACACTTAGATATAATAAATATATTTCACAAAACTGTCTCTATGTTTTCTGTGAAAGTTTTGACAATACTAAAATTTAAGTTCACTTTATCTCACATTTGAGCACAATTTGCAGTACCAGTCAAAAGTTTGGACACATCTTCTGGACATTCAGAGGTTTTTCATGATTTAAAAATGTTCTACATTGTAGATTAATACTAAAGTCATCTAAACTATGAATAAATACATATGTAATTATTTAGTAAACAAACAAGTAAACAAACCAGAATATGTTTATATTTGACATTCTTCACAGTAGGCACCTCTTGCTTAGATGCAGCTTTCTTGGCATTTTCTCAGTCAGCTTTATGAGGTAGTCACCTGGAATGGCTTTCAGTTAACAGCTGTGTCTTGTCAAGAGTTCATGACTTGCATTTCTTGCCTCTTAATGTGTTTGAGACATCATTTGTGTGTCTACTTTAAAGTAAAATCTAAAACATGTTTTGGTTTGTTTAACACTTTTAAGTTTACTACATGATTCCTTATGTGTTCATTCATAGTCTGGATGACTTCAGTATTTATTTACAATGTAGGAAAAAAAATTAATTGACAAGATGTGTCCAAACCTTTGACCGGTACTGTATGTACATCTTCATAAAACCATTTTTAAAAACGTGAGACTGTAAAAAATGTGTTTTTTTGTGGTGTTGTTGTGGAATTGCTATATTGAGTGCACAAATTCATGCAATGTTTTTTTTTTAATTCAGAGCATCTGGACTATTTATGTATGACATTTTTCTAAAAATGTATAAATGTATACAACTTTTAATTAATTTTTCTAAATATAAATATATACTTTTCTTCTACTATTAATCCATTTTGTCTATATTTTCATTTTTATTTTAAATTATAAAAATACTGTAGTTTTTAGGAAATAAAACAAGAAATATTAATCAATTAGACGAGTGAATTGTACACAAATGTGAAATGCATATTCTAATAACTAATAATATAACAGTTCATATTTATGTTGACTGTAAATCGTTGAATATGACTGATCTCAATTCACTCAATTGTTTTCAGTATGAAATTAACTTTAAAATGAATGAAATAATTTGAAACAATATGAAATAAATGTTAAATATTATAAATACCAGTGGGGCGCAGAATGTCTTAACTTCTATCTGTTAATTATGACTTTTCTTATATAAATGTTTTCTTGTAATATTACTTAGTTACGTTAATTATATTTAGATTAAGATTAGAATTATGCTAAAAACTAGGTTAGGATGCATTTTATTTTTTTTTGTTATATTACCAATATGATGTGTGCAATAAAGATGGTGGTAACTAGTAATTTCTTTAAACTTTACACTCATGTTCCATATAACTCCATCATCTCCATCAGAAAGAGTTGAGATACATGTTAAACAGCAGCACTAAATAAAGCCAGCGAGCCTAGAGTACCTTATAGTTATAACAGAGGTATGATAACATAATACTGAACAATTAATTGATAAACATGTTAGTAATATCATCAGCCTATTGTACAGCATCCCCACTAACCCCAATACTGCTTTAAAAGCAGCAAAGTCAGTTTCTGTCCTGCTGTAGGGCGACCCCTTGTGGCACAAATCTGAGTTGTGAGATGAACCAACAATTTGCCTTTATTTAATGTATGCTGTATAAAAACCCTTCAGTTTGAGCAAGCAGATTCAGATTTTTAAGTGAATTTATCAAAGAACCCTTTAAAAAGGCACATGGAGGCACTTTTAAGAGCTCTGCTAGTGCAATAATCTGAAGAACACTTTTAAG
The DNA here is from genome assembly GCA_036984385.1 of Crenuchus spilurus. Classification (NCBI taxonomy): domain Eukaryota; kingdom Metazoa; phylum Chordata; class Actinopteri; order Characiformes; family Crenuchidae; genus Crenuchus; species Crenuchus spilurus. Next base: position 53,939 of record BRDA01030806.1, on the reverse strand, counting down.
AGTGCAGAGCTAATCCTGTTTAATGTGCTGGTCTGAGTATTGAAACATTTGGTTAGTTGTATAGGGTAAGGTGCGCACCAGCTTGATTTAAATGAAAAACTGCAGCCACACTGTCTCAATATGGATAAAACTGGAATAACAGCAAAAATTATAGGAGGAGAGCGTGAATGAAAAGAGATTCCCACCCATGAAAACTCCAGCCTCCAAACCATGCCCACCACTTCAGGCATGTTTGTGTTCATTGCCTCCTAGTGTGTGTGTGTGTGTGTGTGTGTGTGTGTGTGTGTGTGTGTGTGTGTGTTCTGCCATGGATGGGTCAAATTCAGAGTATGACTTCTTCCTTCACTTTTGTGCACTTTTTAAAAATAATAAAACAACTAAACTATACTGAACTGAGCTGTGAGATGTCATGATGCACTGAAAACAGTGGTCACCAACCCTGCTAGTGGATATCTACCTTCCTTCAGGCTAATGGACCTCACCTGATCCTTGTTCTTGATTAGTAGAGTGTGTTAGATGTGGATTGGAGGTAAAACCTACATGAAGATCTCCATGAGGAGTGTTGGTGACTACTGTGTTGTCAAGATCCAGTCCTGGAAAGCTGCATTCCTGCACAGTCTGGTGATCTTCCTGATCAAACACACCTGATTCAGCTCAGCAGGTAAACAGCAGGTTTAATTGTAGCGTCAGAGCAGAAAAATCACCAGACTGTGCAGAACACCAGCCCTCCAGGGCTGGAGTTTGTCCTTATGAGGTGAGAGCTTACCCTACCCTAGACAAATGCTGATTATCCACTGAAAGTAATGACTTTAGCAAAGTTCATGATCTGGTCAGGAAACAGCCTATAGTCTCTTACGTCCTTCAGGCTGGTCTTTATGCTCTTTTGCGCAGGTGCACATACAGCACGCCGCTGCAGAGGAGCAGGGGGACACACACCCAGGCCAAGATGAAACAGTAGCCGAAATGACCCTTAGACAGCTCCTGAGAGTCCTGCAGGATCTCCTCTCGCTGGAAGGTGTAGATGAGGACGGCTGTAAACGCTGCCAAACCTGACAGAAAGGCAAGGTGGTGAGAGAGAGAAGCTGTGCCTAACACAGCCACACGAGGGCACTGCTAACAAAAGGTGACTCGGATTCATATTTATTCTGCACCTTTCTTTACTCCTTTAGTTTTGTAATGGAGCTACACAAACTACAGTATTACACATGTATTCTACACACAAACCTCAGTAAAGTTGTTTACGTAGTTTCTGACATTGATCACATACTATTATTTATGAAAAATCCAGCCAGTGAAGCCTGAATGTTGTCTGTACTTTGTATGTTATATGGATTATTATTATTATTATTATTATTATTATTATTATTATTACTGTTGTTATGAATTCTGTATATATATACAGTGGGTCCAGAAAGTATTCAGACCCCTTGAACTTTTTCACATTTTGTCACCTTATAACCACAAATGTAAATGTATTTCCTTGAGATTTTAAGTGATAGACCAACACAACGTACTACATAATTGTGAAGTGGAATGAAAATTATACATGGTTTTTAAAATTTTAATAAAAATCTTAAAAGTGTGAAGTCAATAAGTATTCAACCCCTGTACTCTGATACCTCTAAACAAAATCCAGTGCAATCAATTACCTTCAGAAGTCACTTAATGAGTTAATAGAGTCCAGCTGTGTGTAATATAGTCTCAGTATAAATACACCTGTTCTGTGAAGGTCTCAGTGGTTTGTTAGAGAACACTATTGAATTGAACTGCAAACCTACCAAGACATGGCCGTCCACCTAAACTGACAGATAAAGCAAGGAGAGCACTGGTCAGAGACGCAGCCAAGAGGCTCATGGTCACTCTGGAGGAGCTGCAGAAATCCACAGCTCAGGTGGGAGAATCTGTACACAGGGCAACTATAAGTCTGCACTCCACAAATCTGGCCTTTATGGAAGAGTGGCAAGAAGAAAACTATTGTTGAAGAAAAAACATAAGAAGTTCTGTTTATAGTTTGCCAGAAGCCATGTAAGCTTGTAAACAGCACTTCTTATTTTTTTTTTTCAACAATAGTTTTCCCAAGGTGGTTGCTATGGGACCCAAGGCCGTTGCTATGGCACCCAAGGCCGTTTCTATGGCACCCAAGGCCGTTGCTATGGGTCCCAAGGACGTTGCTATGGCCTTCAAGGCCATTGCTATGGGTCCCAAGGCTGTTGCTAGGGGCTCCAAGGCCGTTGCTATGGCCTTCAAGGCCGTTGCTATGGGACCCAAGGCGGTTGCTATGGTTACCAAGGCGGTTGCTATGGCCCCAAGGCGGTTGCTATGGTCTCCAAGGCGGTTGCTATGGGCTCCATTCATTCTCTATGGGGAAAAAAATCCCAGATTAAGGAAGTTTTTAGGAAAACCGCAAATCCGATCAAAATTCTGTATACGAGCCCGGATCACACAATCGGACCGACCAATTTGGAGTTGGAACGGTGTCGATATCTCAAAAACTGTGGGACAAGAAACGCGTCAAAAATCCGGCGGAAGAAGAAGAAGAAGAAGAAGAAGACGAAGAATATATGAAAATCGAATAACAGTATATAATGACTAAATTTGTGTTGTAAAAATTGTGACCCCTGATTCCCATCACTGCCATATCTCAGTCTGATGTTTATACCTGCAAAGATTTGACAAAGGCCGGTGAAATAGAAGAGTCCTCCTTTGGACATGGTGAAGAGTTGACCCAGGAACACGAGGAAGGAGATGGAGGAGAGGACCACAGAGAGGACCATGAGGGCCTGCACAGAATGCAGCCATTCTGATAAACAGAGAAAAAGCTCCATTAATGACTGACAATTATCATTCTTCACACATAATTGTCTATCAGGCCAATTCAACATTTAGTAGGAAGCTATAAGAAACGAAGAAAGCTTAGATGTGACAAAAACAATGTCCATAGTTGTAGATTACTGTAATATGACAAAAAAAGCTGTTTCACACCTTGCCTCTGCCCCATCCCAGTGTCCTCATGCACCCCATGTCTTGTCACCATGTGCTTTCTGTTCGTGTTATGGCTCCATGTCCCGGCTCTAGCCATGTCTTCATGCTCACATTAAATTCAGCACCTGTCTTGTCTTATCAATCAGCCCTGTTTGTTCATGCCAGTGTGATTATGTGTGGTATTTAAACTCCCCTTTGTCACTCAGTCTTTGTCAGTCATTGTAAAACGCTTGTGAATGTTGTTCGTGTTTGTATGGGTTCATCTGTGTCACTGAGAATTCTGTATTTAAAAAAAACATTTGATTGGATTTCACCACTGCATCATGACTCCTCCTCTACCCACCAGCATTACAGTCTATCATTGAAAACAATTGTTGTAATAAGTCATATGCATAATGGCTTGTATTACATAAGTGGTGATAATATTGCAATGCATAAAGATTTGTAAACACGTTACAAAATTTCAATGTATGCTTTACAAAGTATTAGTTATACATAGTAATTACTGAACAAAATAACAGTTGTGAATATAGCACATATGATTTTTTATTTTTTATTTTTTTTTTATTTTACCGCTGATTTTTTCTCCAATGTAATTTAGTGGCCAATTAACCCGCCCCTTTTATCCACTCTCCTTATCACTATCAATGTCCCCGACTCTCTTGGGAGAGAGCAAACGAGCACAGGCCTCCTCTGATACCAATGACGTTAAGCCCCTTTTTAAGCCCCTTTTTTCCCCAAACTGTTGGTGTTGCCGGGCAGCTAGCACACTTAGTGGAAAGCGCAGATATCCGGCAGATGCCCAAGTCAGTCGACACTGTTTAGAATGCTAGGGAGAGTGCACCATCTTGCCCACCTGAGGAGAGAGCACAGCCAATTCTGCTCTCTCGAGGCCCCGGCTACTGATGGCAAGCAGCATGATCGAGATTCGAACTCGGAATCCTCGGATCAAAGTGGCAGCGCCTTAGTCCACTGAGCCACTCGGGGCCCTCATGTGATTTCTAAAACAATGATGTATAAGACGCTTAGTTGAGCGCTGTAGAGGCTGAAAATGTATATGATGGGTTATTTACCATTCTCAGTGGCAGATGCACACAGCCATGTGTCTGAGCTGTTGTCGTATGTGCACTTATGCCACAGATCCACATTCTCCACATCATCTAAAGTCCACCATGACTGAAACACAAATAAATATTCAGAGAGTACACAACAATATATAGGTCAGCATACATCACTGTGTAAGAACCCACAGCACTTCTGGGTCTGGGTGTGGTTAGTATTTGGATGGGAGTCCTCCAAGGAAGAGCTTGTGTCTGCAGGAGGTGGTGCAGGTGGAGACAGAACTAGATGGTACTCGTGTTTCAGATAAGACTCAGAAGTCAGAAAGAGATCCCTGGTCATTTTCCCTAAAGGAATAGGAGTGTTACCCTGATGGTGGTAATACACCCACACATCCTTTACAGGAAATGAATTAGCTAAATTTAACTTATTGAAAACTTTTGCACAGGGCATTTCCCCCAGTGTGTCAAATTTAGTAAATAAAGAGTAAGTGTTCATTAAAAGGTGCGGAAGTTTGTTTTCTGTACAACATGGGTTCAGTTATTTACATTTACAAAATGTACAAAACATTTAAACATCGCTGCACAAACTTCTGTATAATACTGTTTCCTGTATAGTTCATACATGTAGTGATGTAATGGTCAGTTTTTAGGTGTTATCATACCTTTTCCATCGTGGCAATGAATAGCATGGCCAGGGTGACCAAATGCAACAATGTCACTGACATCAGTAAGAAAGCCATTGTAGCCAGTCCTGCAGGCAGGAAATACAATTAAACAATTCTCTCCTGTACAAAGAAGCCTAAACCTGTACTAAAAGTATTGTTACTGTAATACCCATTGTACTGTAATTGTGGTCTTGGTGATCTACCATCATTAAGAGTTCCTGAAAGCATTTCTTTTCTTGGATCAGATAAAATAAGGTCGGAGCTCAACTTTGTAGGGTGGTACATCTCCAGGACCAGGATTGGGCACCATGTCTCTAATGAAATACAACCCCAAATCAGAAAACAATGGGACTGTATAGAAAATGCATATTTTAAAGTGTTTCTTACATTTACTTTGACTTTAATTTTAATGCAGACATTATGATCCCATCTCCGATCCCTTAGATGGCACTTCATCAAAAACCATCATTCATCAATAGCTGATAAAACCACATGGGCAAGAGATTACTTTGGCAAACTTTTGTCAGGCACTACAATTCAGAATTACATTCACAAACACAATCGCAAAATAGAAGCCTTATGTTAACAGTTCAGATGTAGTGTTGACTTCTCTGGGTTCAGAGGGTTCTGGGATGGACCATCACACAGTAACATGTAAGCAAATTGGTATTCCAGATCTTTTTTTGCAAGAAACGGATGCTGTGTGCTCCAGACCAAAGATGAGAAGGACAATCCAGACTGTTATCAGCAACAAGTCCAAGTGCCCTTAGGAACTGTAATTTACTCTTCTATGATGGCAGCGTTAATGCACAAAAGTACATTTTAGAGCAACATTACATTACTACAGCTGATAACTATTCCAGGGATGTCATTGCATTTTTCAACAAGACAATGCAAAACCACATGCTGCACACATTACAAAGGCATGACTGTAGAAGAAGAAGGTACAGATGCTGGACTGACCTGCTGCAATCCTGACCTGTCCCCAGTATTGAACCTTAAGATTGTACCTTATTGTACCTTAAGATTAATTTGCAGGAAGAATATGAAAAAATAACTCCTGAAACACTTCATCACTTGATATTCTCAGAGCTAAAACTTATTTTAAGTGTTGTGAGAAGGAACGGCAACATTACAAAGTGGTTCAATGCTTCACAATCCCAACTTTTTTTAACTGTGTTGCCAGCCAGAAATGCAGGAATGAAGGTATACTAACAAATTAAATGAAGTTGTCCTGACAAAACATGAAATATCTTGGGTTCATATTATCTGCAATGAAATAAAAGTCAAAGTAAATGTGAGAAACACTGATTTTTCATTTTCCATACTGTCTCAACTTTTTCTTATTAGCAGTTGTATGACAAAGTGACTCAAATAGAGGTCAAGTTAAATAGCAAAAACTATAAATAAATATCCCAGTCAGCACTAACATTAATGCCACTTATAATGAAGTGAATAACACTGATTATATCATAATGTTATGTTCTGGACTGTATTAGACATTAAGAGAATAATTCTGATAGACGACATGTTGGATGTTTTGTCAATGGACAAATAGTTATGCTCAGATGACCAAGTTAGAGAATCTCTGAAGGCTTGTGTGGTACTTCCAGTCAGCAGTGGTCAGTAGTCTCACAGTGGCCTCCAGTAGTCTCCAGATCTCAAGCTGAGCATCTGTGGAATGTGCTGGAGCAGCAAGTCTGATCTTTGTTAGCTCCAACTCACAAATTACAGGACTTAAATGATCTGCTACTAACATCATGGGCGGCACGGTGGCTTAGTGGTTAGCACGTTCGCCTCTCAGCGCTGAGGTCTTGGGTTCGAGTCTGCATCTGAGCGGAGTTTCCATGTTCTCCCCGTGTCTGCGTGGGTTTCCTCCGGGGTCTCCGGTTTCCTCCCACAGTCCAAAAACATGGAGGTCAGGTGGATTGGATACTCTAAAATTGCCCTGGTGTGTATGAATGTATGTATGTATATATGTATGTGTGTATGCCCAGATATGGTTGGCACTCTGTCCTGGGTGATCCCCCTAGTGCTCGATGCAGTCCTCCAGGTGGACGGTCGCTTCCGGTTGAGAGTACGCTGTGCGCGATTGGCTGCCGCTTCTCACCGGTGTGTGTAAATGGAGTGTGTTGATTGTAAAGCGTCCTTGGGTGTCTAGAAAGGCGCTATATAAGTATAATGTGTATGTATGTATGTATGTATGTATATCTTGATGCCAGATAACACAGGACATATTCAGAGGTCTTGCAGAGTCCATGACTTGAGTCGAGGTCTGTTACGGTGTCATGCGAAGGATCCATTTTAAATGTTGGTTTTAATGTCATGGCTGATTGCAGTATCTGCTAAGGCTTGTTAGGCTGTTTTCTTCTCTTTTTGGAAGGCTAAAATAAAATGCATTTAACCCATCTGTGCAGTGAAACACACACACTAGTGAACACACTAGGCTGTGAACATCTGCCCAAAGTGGTGGGCAGCCCTATCCACAGTGCCCAAAGTGCAGTTAGGGGTTAGGTTCCTTGAGGGCACTTCAGTCATGAACAGCCTGGGAACTGAACCAGCGAACACAAGACCAGATCCCTAACCACCAGGCCATGGCAGCCCCTACTATACCTTCTGTTAGCCTCTGTGATTAACTCCCAATGGAAAGCTCTTCTCATCATGTTCATCTTATCTCAGCATCAGAGAAATGGCATCTCAACATTAAAAGTCAACCAAGTGTCTGTTTGCACCAGTCTATGAAGTGGCTTGCCTTTTGGAGCTCTATATAAACAGTACTGCTGACTCTACTAGGACCGTGTGTAGTAATTACACATAATGGCAATATCCGCTTTTCTCGTAAATTGAATTTAACTCATAGCATCCACATATGCAGACTCTGAATAGTCTTGCTACCAAACTGATTTTCCAGTTTCAGTTCTGTCTAAGCTGGCATCTTCTTCAACCTTTTTTTTTTAGAACTCAGCATTTTATCATGCGCATGTGAAGCCTCTACTAAATAACGTCACTAGAACACTGCTCCACTGTCATCATTTTCTATAAATAAAATCTCACTTCCCTACTACAAAGCTGCTGCCCCTGGTTAGATACCAAAACACTCCCCAAACAAAAATCTGGCTCCAGTGGTTTCAAAAAGGAATCAAAGTTAGCTGGGCAAAAATGCTGAGTGAAAACACTGCAATAAGATGCCAGATGAACTTAAGAAGCCCTAAGAGGTCATGGTTTTACATCTTGCTATTTTATAAATAATATTTACATTGTGATGATGCATTAGTTTTTGACATAAACTTTGTTTTTTTTCTTTTTTTTCTCAACTGAATAATTGTATATTATTTCTTGTAAATAAATGTTTTCCTAGCATTACTTGTTAATGTTTTGTTTAATTAACATCCCAGATTTATCACATTGTTTTCTTGAAATAACAGATTTTTTTTAGATATTGAGTTTTCATGAGGAATTTATATAATTTGTTTCATCAAGATCTAGAATTATTTACTTAATTATCATAGCATAACAAATGCTGTTTTCTCAATATAACTGACAAATATTATTGAGATAAAGAAAACAAATGTTATTTTCCTTAGATAATGAGTTAATGTTATATTATAAAATTTTAACTGATTGTTTGATGACATATATTATTGCTATGTGCAAGCTGCACTATCTAGCATGCTAGCCCTGAATGCTTTTAGGTAATGAAATATCAAAGTAACTGTGGTTCTCTCGAGAAAAGATTCATTCTGTAATAATCATTAAATAAATAGTTCTAGATATTGATAAAACAGAGTAAAAATATGCTAAACCCTGAACTTTTAGGGATTCCTTACTAACCAGTTAGCATGCTAAGTGAATTAGCTTCAGAGCTGTCAGCTGTTGCTTTTACCACCAAATTAGGCTAGTTTGAAAATGCAATCATGGATAAAAATTTAGAGGTGTATTTTTTAATAAAGATCAAAGTCATGAAGTAAAATGAAATCAAAAATTTTAAAATTAAGATTAAAAGTGTAAATGGCTAGCTGATGCCAGCGAGCTGAGCTTTAGAGATTCCTGCAATGAATTAACCAAACTTAACTGTAATAACTAAAACTAATCAACTAAACAACTAAAATTAGATGCTTGCTCACTAAAACTCTCAGATAATCCAGTCATGGGAGAGTGTTTTAGAAATTAAAATAAACCAGTGTTTGTTAAAATTATAATACTCAGATGTACTCCAAGGGGAAGCTAGATTCTTGCTTAGCAAGCTAAATGTATATGCTCTGGAAGTCAATCTGAGCTAAATTAAATTTATCATGAGTTGGTCAGTCATGGTGAATTGTGGTTGAAGCTGGATTCCTTGGTTAGCCAGCTTTACTTTTAGTTCTAACTCATGAATAAAGCTTCTTAGCTTTGTACTACAGTAGAGCCCATTCAGATTGTGGCTCAGCAAAGCTTCACTGGGGTGTAAATGGAGGGTCTGACTCACAGTAGTTTATTTTATAGTGGATACTGCACATGTAACTTCCTGACCCTTCAACTCCACACCCACTGAATGACCAGTGCCAGTAGGGAGTTGGCTATAGCAGTTCATGTTCTTAAGTATTTAAAATGCATTATCTCTAGATATGTCTTGGATAAGAAATAATATTGTGTCCTTTATGGGTTTAACTTGTGATCTTAGATATAATAATTCTAATAAGAGGTTGGCTGTCACAAATGCACATCATGCATTTAAGAATAAAATTTGTTCCATCTGATTTTGAGCAGGACACTCTGAGCTTCCACTAAATGGATTACTTGGTTTGGGAGATAAATAAACAAGAAGTGTGACAACCAACTCAAATATTTCCAGTCCCTGGCTTTGCTGTATGTGGAACGATCTTGTTCCATTTTTTTTGTGCAATGTCACCTCATTTGACGTGTGTTTGAGACCACATGCAAATTTAGTCCCACCTTAGCTGAACAAACATCACAAGCAAAAGGTGTCATTAAACAGCAACATTACAGAGATGTTTTAAAGGCAATGAAAGGACATCAGTGTGTGACACCATGAATACCATCATAAAGTCTTAATTCATGCCTAAACCTCATCTTTTCTTCTCTTTCTGGACCTGGTTGGATGTTCTTCTGCTGTCTACTCAAGGTTTGAGACTATACAAGTCCATATAAACAAAGAATCCAAACATATAACTTTAAAGCAACCTTAAAACAGCAAGAAGCTGCTAAAATCACTAAATGAGGTTATTAGCCATTAGATCCACCATAAAGAGCAAGTTAAACTTTACCTTGTAGTGTGTTATGAAGTTCAAAGGAGCAACAAATCTCAGAAGTATCTCTCTTCCTCTCCTCTTCTGGTCCCCCTCTTTCCCTCTCTCTCTTTCTCTCTCTCACATGTACACCCAGCTGCTACTACCCTCCCCCTTCTTACTCACTCTCTCCACTAACTTTTTAGGAAAAAAGTAAAAGAAGGAGAGGAATGTAGGCCTGGTTTGTTTGGGGCACATTTCAACGCCCATTTCCTCCACTGCCTTCCACTAAGATCTCTGGGCTGGGCTGGATCTTGTACTAAACATGGGGCCGCCTCAAAATAGGAAAAAGAACCACACACATTACAGTCAACACAGTCTGTTTATACTTGGAACTGTAATATTGTCAAAAAAATACCCAACCTATTCATCAGAGATCCTTAAATAAGTACTGTCTGAGGGATTACTAGCTTTTTGGAAACTTGGGTTAAATTTTGGGCTTCATTTCTTTTAGCTACATGATGAATAAACACTGATTTCATGGAACTGTAACTTGAGTCTAGCACTGAAATGCTGAGCTAAAGCTTTTCTCAGTGCTGTGGTGTGCCACCCGGGCTGTTTTCATTCATGTGCACGTATCTAAGTCAATGTAATTAGGGCTGTTCCTCACAGGATCTGTTATATCGCTTCCTGTTGGAGGAAGAACAGACCACCCAATAGACAAAAGAGCCACTGTAAATTCACACTCCTCAGCTCATTCTTCTTATTTGAATCACTCCTGTCAAAAACACATAACATGGTCACCTATTTAAGCTGGCTAGCTATTGTATAAACAGTAGAAGGCTCCTGAAGGAAATCATGTTCTGATTTATTATGTTTAAGCATTTACATATATCAGCTGTGGCCTGGTGGTTAGGGATCTGGTGTTGTGACCAGAACGTTGCTGGTTCGTCCCTGCAGGTCATGACTGAAGTGTAAGGCACCTAACCCCCAACTACTCCCCGGGTGCTGTGGATAGGGCTACCCACCGCTTCGGGCACATGTTCTCACAGTCTAGTGTGTTCACTAGTGTGTGCGTTTTACTGCACAGATGGGCTAAATGCAGAGGTCAAAATTTCTTCACTATGGGACTAATAAAGAATTATAAAATAAAGATAAAATGAAATAAAAACATTCACGGTGAGTTATACACAGTGTTTCAATTGAGACTGCTTATTGAACCAGTAACAGTATGTGGTAGCCAATCAGAACATGGAATATTTGCATATGTTCATCTTAAAGGCACTGGTGCAAAGAGAAGTTGTAAAGTGCATCATTAAGTTGTTGAAAAGTTATGTAACAATATGTGATGGCTGTTTTTTTTCACAAAAGCTCAATTTTTGTGGATTTTTCTATAAAAAAAAAAAACAAGAAATAAATGAAAAATGTTTTTTTCCTTTGTTTTATTTTATTTTATTTTATTTTTTTAAAGGAGCCTTTCAGATCAGCAGAAATGTGATTTATGTTTTATGTTTTAGAGATTTTTTGGTCATTAGAAATCTTTGCTAAAGCTGCACAGCACTGCAGGGACATTATGTAGGTTCATCTTACAACTCAGATTTGTGCCACAAGAGGGCGCTCATCAGCAGGACAGAAACTGAGTGCTCAGTTCTAGTTGTTTTGGACTCAAACATCAGTGAAGGACTGAAACCAAAAATCTAATGTTAAGTCTGTATTTAGTATCTATTCCATATGAAGAAATGTCACATGATTTTTGTGAAGCTTAATATTTAAATGGCAGCTCAAACTAGGCAGAAAGAAACAAAACTGAGGAGAAAGAAGAGAAGTCTATGTCTTAGAAAGAAAAGAATGTAAGGAAAAGGCACAAGGGCCACATGTGCTTTTGTGGAGATTGTGGAATAAAATTAAACATGTAGGACAGGGACCTTTACATTTCAAGAACCAGCTGAAAAGAGTTAATGTACAAACATGTCCAGCAGTGATCATAGCGGTGATCCTGTGGTCAGAAACTGATCAGATAAAAGCCCTTTAGTGAACACAGGCAGCTGTTTATCAGTGTAGTGGTAAAGCAGCTGGAGAGTTGAATAGTAAACATGTTGGTTTTATTTGCTTGGTAAAGCTATATATAAGGCTGCAGTTTGGCCTAGCCCCACCCATCTGTTTCTACCAGAGACTGTTTTGGTCCTACCAGACCACAGACAGCTGCGCTTTGCCCCTCTCCTTATTTGGAGAATGGGACGTCCCATCACAGCTGCACGCTCAGAGTCAGGGTTGCCAGGTTCGCTGTGTTAAAGCCAAATTGGGCTTGTTTGAAAATCAGTCAAGGGTGAAAATTCAGTGTTTTTTTTACTACTTTCAAAACGATAAATATAAATAATATTATACTATTATTCATATTATAATGCTATCCCAAATATTTATAATATAAAACAATCCCAAAGACCAACCATCCTTTCATTATCCCAGTTGCTTAATCATTATCAGGGTCGCAGTTAGTCCCCTACCCCCTCACTGGGCGCATGGTAGGGCATTACGCTATCCCAATTAAACTCAGGATTGGGTGCCAATCCTCCAGTGACCATTGTAAACAAAATACCACAAAAAGCAAACATTACAACAAAAAGCAAACCAGCAAACCATGGTCGAATGCATCACAAACAATGATGAGTCTGGCTACAGGCAGGAAGAGAAACACCTGGAGGGCTGGTGCAGAAACAACAACCTCTGCATCAATGTAAAAAAGACGAAGGAGATGATTGTGGACTTCAGAAGAAGCCAGCGTGCCCACCCCGCCCTGCACGTCAGAGGATCTGAGGTGGAAGTGGTCCCCAGCTACAGGTACTTGGGTGTACACCTGAGTGACAACCTCACCTGGAGCAACAACACTTCCAGTCTGGTTAAGAAGGCACATCAATGGCTCTAATTCCTCAGACGGCTGAGGCGAGCTGGTCTCGGAACCTCAGTTCTCAGATCGTTCTACAGATGCATGGTGGAGAGCGTCTTGTGCTCGAGCATCACCCGCCCCACCCGTGCGACCGAAGAAGACTTCAGGTGTTAGTAGAGGAAGCAGAAAAAATGTAACTACGTCTCCA